>JACDOX010000017.1:4656796-4892540 GCA_014549065.1 Cardinalis cardinalis
GACACCGGCGACTGGCTCGCTCCCGCCACGTGACCCCGGGCTCGCGGCCGCCATTGGCCGGCGCGGCGGTGACGCGCACGCGGCCGCCATCTCTGGCCGGCGCAGCGATGGTTCTGGAAGCGCGCGGGSGGCGCGCCGGCAGGGGGCGCGCGCGGGGTGTGCCCGCCCAGAGCCGSGGCTGCGTGAGGCGGCGATGCCGCAATGGAGCGGTGCCGGGCTGCTGTGAGCGCTCTGGGAGTGCAGCGTTACACTGCCGGCACCCTGACCGCGCTGCACCCAGCTCACGGCCGCTGCCGCCTGTACAGTTCAGTCTCGTCCTTCCCAGCGTGTCAGAGAGCTCAGGAGCTTTGCGTTTCTTTCCCTAACAGCAGAGCACTCCCCCYCTGTAACCCCTTTGGAGTTACATCTCTCTTCCTTGTGGATACGGTGCATGCTTTAAAGCACAAAACGCAGGACTATGTATGTAAGTTACAAAAATGAACGCTGCCCGCTCTAATCCCGGCCCTGCACAACCCTTCCCGGGCTCCACAGCCTTTCCCGGCCTAAACGTTCCGTTCTGGGAGGAGCTAYCTCTACTGGCAGCTTCCTTCCAGCCTCACTCCAAATGGAGCTCTGAGATTTTTTTCCAAGTTGAATCCTAAACTGAGCTTTAGGAAGGACAGAGCAGCACTTCCTGGACTATCAAATCCTCAAATTGATATCAGATTTTGCTTTGGGAACCCCTTTCAAGCTCCACTCTCCAGCCACAGCTGTGTAGTTTGTTTCAACCTTAACACTACATATGGCCATGGTTCTTCAATGCCAAGTAAAACAGACTGTGAAGGGTCTTGAGCAGGATCAAATACAAATATAATAAAAAAGGTGTGTTGAATGTAGAATTAAGTCCAGAAACAGAATGAGAGTTACAGATACACTTTTGAGAATTGTGAGATTAGCCTTTCTGTATCTCAGTCTCCTTGTTTAAACTATAAGAAAGGAAATACAGTTACCTGCTAGTTCATAAAATGAAAGTCAAGAYAAGAGAGATCAGATATGGAAGAGATCTGAAGGTGCAACAGCATGTAAGATTGTGAGGAAGAATTTGAATTTAGAATAATGAAGCAGAAGAATACATGGCAGAAGTGTGGAAATTCCATCAGAGGAGGCCAGACCTACTGGGGTTTGAGATCTGATTCTTACTTACTCTGACACTTGTTTGCTTTCTGTTGGAGTAAGTGAAGATCCAGAGCTTTGGTGTCTATTGTATTGAGGTCTCCTACAACACAAGTTAAAAAAAAGCCAGTTTCAGGCCATGAATATGTTGTTTATTTAGAGACTTGTAGTGCTCATTTCAGAGTTTGTAACACTCTATAATTGTTAGGTACTAAAGGATTCATTTAAATAATTAATATTTAAATTTATAATTAAGTTATTAATAGTAATAATTTATGCAAGGAACCAAATTACCTCTTTTACTACAGCATATAATCACGTAAAGAACTCTCCCGAGACTTTCAAATAAGATACTCATCCCAGCTTCTCCCCAACTGTTTCTTAAATAGATAATTTTGTCAGAAGCRACTCAAGTCTACCCAGGACCCACCCTGCAGCAATGTCAGTTGTAGAAGCCTTCTCACAGAAATTTCCTTTTCTCCTCGATGGTGAGCACCTGTAAATGCTGCAGCTGGCCAAATCCCTGTGTGAGCGGGGCAGCAGCGGCCCCTGAGTCCCGGGGCTTTCTCGGTTGGAAGCAGCCGCTTGAAGCCTGCCTGGGGTGTCCCTGCACCTCTCTCTGGGGCAGGACTTTGGTCCCTGTGTCCCTGGTGATGCTGCAGAGCTGCCGAGCTGTGCTCTGAGCGCTGCAGCTCCTGTGACAAGAGCAGGGTAACAGCAGGAGCGAGAGGCCTGGAAGGGAGGCAAACGCCCCCATCACAGAATCACAGAACAATGAGGGTGGAAGAGACCTCTAAGATCATCGAGTCCARCCTATGCCCTAAYACCTCAACTAGACTATAGCWCTAARTRCCATGTCCAGTCTTTTTTAAACACATACAGAGATGRTGATTCTACCACCTCCCTGGGAAGACCATTCCAGTACTTCATTATTCTTTCAGTGAAAAATTTTTTCCCAATATTCAACCTATTCCTTCCCTGCCGTAGCTTGAGACTGTGTCCTCTGGTTCTGTCAGTGCTGCCTGGTGGAAGAGACTGACCCCACCTGTCTCCAACCTCCCTTCAGGAAGGTGTAGAGAGCAATAAGGTCACCTCTGAGCCTCCTCTTCTCCAGGCTAAACAACCCCAGCTCCTTCAAAYGTTCCTCACAGGGCTTGWGTTCCSAGCCCCTCACCAGCCTCATTCCCTCCTCTGGAGGTGCTCAAGCATCTCAACGTCCTTCCCAAACTGAGGGCCCAGAACTGGACACAGCACTCMAGGTGTGGCCTCACCTGCGCTGAGCACAGGGGGAGAATGACCTCCCTGCTCCTGCTGGCCACACAATTCCTAATGCAGGCCAGGATGCCATTGGCCTTCTTGGCCACCAAGGCACATGGCTGGCTTTTGGGCTCCAGAGCACTGCTCCTCCCTGGGGCTGTGCTCAAACGCTCCGTGCATCCAGCCCCGGCTCTGGTGCTGCTCAGCACCTCCGTTCACAGCCTGGCTGGGGGCACAGAGCTGCCCTCAGCTTTGCAGTGGCACAGGACTCRAAGGGTGGGTGCTGCACTGGCTGGTTGTGCTGCCATCCAGGGGGAAGACCTGCCAGAGAATTGGGCAAACAGGAATGTCATGCACCTCAGCAAAAGGGARTGCAGAGCCCTGCACCTGGGCAGGAGCACAAACACCAGCACAGGCTGGGGCTGTGCAGCTGGAGAGCAGAAGGATGCAGGCACACCAGAGAGTCCCCAGGGGCCACTGGCTGCCAAGGACAGAAGAGAGGGCTTAGGGCACTTTATCAATGTGTGTAAGTAGCTGATGGCAGGGAGCRAAGRAGCCAGACTCCTCTCAGTGATTTCYKGTGACAATAGGCAATGGACATAAACTGAAATATGAGACTTTTTTTTAAGTAAGAATTTTTTAGTGATTTCTTTTCTTTTTTACTGTTAGGGTGGTTGAAGAGTGGGACGGCTTGCTCAGAGCATTGTGGAATCCTTCTATGGAGATTTTCAAAAGCTGACTGGACAYAGTCCTGAGCAACCTGCTTATGCAGGAGGCTTGGCCTAGATCATCTCCAGAGGTTCCTGCCAACCTCAGCTATTCTGCGAGTCTCTACAAAGTATTGATGAYTCCTGAAGGATTTGAAGCACTTTTGACCTTTTTAGGACTGATATGCACCAATAAGAGGTATTTAGAAAACAGTTGTAAAAAAAAGCTATTTTCAAAGCAACAAAAATGAAAAAGAAATGAAAAAGTAATGAAAAAGAAACCTCATGAATATCCTGTTTTTTGAAAACAGGTGAACAGTTCCTCAGTAATCAAAAGTATAAACAGGAAAACTTGTACTGAAAATTTTTACTTGTATGCAAGAATTTCTAGGTTTTTTTACAATAGGCCATGTTTTTAACAACATGTTTTGCATGTGTTGGAAATCTTATATTTATCTAGAGAAAGTCAAATAGAGTTTGATATTACAGGGTTAACTTCTAATTAGAAATTCTGCAAGATGAGACAATGCCATTATGAGGGGACTTGAGGATCCTGAGGGAAGTGTGAAGTCAGGTTCTCTCGGAGGCTGTTGCAGCCCTGAGAAGTGGGGGCGGTTCTGGGGCAGCTTGYGCTCTGAAGGATGAGACTGGACTCTTCACTTTTCAGTCTTCAGGTTGTTTATTATTTCTTATCTACAAAATTTTCTTCTTGCCTAGCCGAGGTCTGGACRGCAAGGCAGCCAAAGGCACTCTGACCGCCCCCGAGGCGGTCTTGTCTTTATGTACTACAAATTACGTGTAACATATTTACCTTTATTCCCCAATACCAATCACTTATATTGAACTGTGCACCTCTGTGTCAAACCAATCCCCAAGTGCCAACATCACCWCAGAAAATGGATGGCAAGAAGAAGAAAGAAGAAGGACAATACATGCTTTRATCTCTCTATCTTGTTTTCATAACTTCTTTGTACTAGAACCTAAAATCTATATATTCACCTTGTAAATACATCATTCCCACACCATTCAAACCTGAGTGCCTCTCATGTCTTCATACACATGTGGCAAATCTCTAGATGGATCAAAGTCAAGCCACCAGGCRCTTCTGGCWACATTCYAGGTCTTCTGAGCCTCCCAAGAGGGTTCTTGGCAACTCTGGACATCTCTGGAGTGATGTGCTGAGTTCCCACAAGGTTCCAAACCCTTCCTCTCTTCCAGGCAGGAAGCAGGTGAGGAGCAGCCCTTCTTCACCTGCTTCCCAGCCCTGCTAGTTCCCAGCAGTGACATTCCCATAAATGCCAGGGCTTAAGGGATGGTGGTCTCCAACTGCAGTGCCCRGGGGGAAAGCTGGTCTGACTGCCTGACTCCAAAAGAGACTCGTCCAGTCTCTACCCCTCCAAGTCCTGTAGGAGAAACATCATGTGTTTTCAACAAATAAAGTTTCAGAGAAATAGTTTCTGAAGGGACTGTGTTGCCTTGCCCTGAAAGTGAGGATCCCAAGTAATGCTGGCATCTTCCAGGAGACACCACGTGTGTATGTTCGAGCAAGCAGCCTCCCTTGCCAGCCACTGCACTGGGACAGCAAAAGCACACTTACATTTAGCCCTATGCAATCCTGGAATGCCACAGGAGCCAGAGCAAGCCCATTGTTGTGCTAATAAATAGGGCCTATGTCAGTTCTGAAGCTTAGGCTTTTAACTTGGCAGCTCTGGCACCCTCCTGCAAGAAAAAAACATCTCAGTCATTCACATGGCTGTGTCCATCAGCAGGAATGAAATAAATCTGTGCTTAGCACCATTTCTCCTTAGGGTAAACTTTGCCATTGAAGTTTTCAAAATAGCTCTGAAGAAAAATATTTTGAAGGTTTTCTGGCTGTGCTGACTCCAGCACTCCAGATATCTCTCCCAGCAGAGTACAGGGGACTGTTGGACTTAATCTGTTCCTGGTATTCATGTGATAAATGAATATTCATTAGGCACCATGTTCTTACTTTAGATTAGATATCATTAAACGCTGCAGTGGGAAGGGAATTTGGGGAGACAGTACTGATGACTTTCTTAAATCCTGGCAAGAAAATAATGACATTAAATAGAGTATTACTTTACCATGGAAAAATAAGTCCTTCTGTGCAGGAATTTGTGCACCAAGGAATTTGTGCCAGGAGTGAAGCAGTGTCTGTATTTTCTACAGGTGAGATAATTGTCAGGGTCTTGGATTATTTGGCCAGTTCTCAAAACATCTCCAATAGACAGCAGCCTCRTTTCAGTGGTACTGAACTGTGCTGGCTCTGAGGTGTCTTCCCTCCTTTCTGGTGTAAAGTTTTCCCCTTGCTTGTTTTAAAAATTATTGCACTGAATTGTACTGCAGCTTGTATATTTTGAGGACTTTCATTAAGCAAAAGAAATTCCAGTCTGGAATTGCAGAAAAGTTGTCTGCTATAAAGAATTTTACATGTTTTATCTGGTGCTAAAATAAAATGAATCCATCATGGCAGACACTTGTGGTGTCAAATAGTGTCTTCTGGGCTATTTAAGGGATAGCTGGATGTTTTTGTGTGTAAAAATGCTGTTTTGAGCACAGGAAAAATATCCTGTAATTACCACAGACATTYAAAAAATAATTTATATATACATTTGTATTAAAAAACTGTGTAAGAACGGAAAACAAACTATCTGTTTGCAGTCTCTGCATCAGACTGAAAAATCAAACAATAMATCTCAAATAATAAAAAGAGCAACTGCTTAAAATGTGTCTTTTCATACTGCTAGGGTGTTCTGCTATTGTCAGTACTTTTCATGACAAACGGTGCTCTGAGCACACACAAGTTTGCTTTGCAAGCACTCTGCAAACTTCAAACTTAGAACAGRAAAGCTCTTTCAGGTAGAATGTGTGGAAATCTGCGTGCCTGGGARCTTTGTGGGAGAAACAGGTTCTGTTGGGGGTTTGTTCAGTCAATACAATGTTTTCCTTCCTGGGCATGCTACAGAAAGGAGCATCCTATCAGGCAATGTTGATAAAGAAGCTTTTGTTCTTCAAAGCCTTAAGGGGGATAAAAACTCTAAACATCCAYATCTGCTGAAAAATTCCTGCATTCAGTTTTTTGATTATTCATATTTAGGCYATGTTTTTAGAAATTACTTTGTTTTTCTATTTTCTGAGAGGAAACATCACCCMCATTGTATTGAACATTTTTTGTAGGTTTAATTCTCTATGGCCATATCAATAATCCTGATGAAGTTGTGCCTCTAATCTGCATCTGCTCCCTTTGCCTTATTAGCAGTAGCCCTTGTTTGGCCTGGCACCTCCATTTTCTCTCCCTTTCCCAGCACGTGTCCACCTGGCCTTTTCTCACCTCTGGTGACATTCCCCTGGCCTGCCCTTGGTCACAGTTCCACCACTCCTGTCCCCTGCCAAATCTGCCATGTTTTATCCTTGCTTTCACTCTGTCCTTTCTCAGTCCCTTCCCCTTCTGCACTGTCCCTTCTGTCCCAAACCAGCTGGGGTTCATTCTGCCCACTGCTGCTTGTAGCCATTTAAACAAATGCCGTTTGCCCTGTCAAATGTTAATGCTTAACTTTATCAACTACTAAAGTAAACTTCCAATATCAGAAGCTTGATACAAGACCTGTCTTCTCCATTGATTATATATTTTGTGCCTCATTTGGAGAATGGGGGCTAGAGAATGCATTTCTATTCCCAGATTTACCAAGGCTACAATACATGAAGGTAAATAAACTTGGATGTCAAATCACCAGTTCAGTAAATAGCTTAAGCTTGTCAGTAACTATGTGAGTAACACTCCCATGWATTAAACTCAGAGTAGATGCCCAGAACTTGTTTCTTTAGTTACTCAGGAGAAGATCTTTGGTTTCTCAAGTGCTCTGAGATAAATGAAGATGAGTGCTTTGGTGAACAACGACCTGACATTGTTTGGCTATAAATGAATACATGAGATAGAACATTTTGTTCACTCAAAATTCTATCTGAATAAATTGTACATAAAAGGACATTTCTTTTTATTGAACCCTGTTTTAGAGGCTATGCCATGAATTATTTATTTACATCAGACAATAAAAACCACTAAAACAGTTTAAAAATATTTTTCAATGAAAGGGTGAAATCTACATTTACAGCCCGAGACCTCTCAACCTCCAAGAAATTGCTATTCATTTTGTTTAAATACGACAAATACTCATTCTCCTAAGTGCCTGTGAACTCCAAGCTGCAGCAAAAAAATGACCCAGGGCTTTGTCTGAAATTGCTGCTTGTGCTTTCTAATTACTTTTAACATGCAGAGCACTGTTCTTCTCCAACTTCTTGAAAAAAAACCTATTTGAAATTCAGTAAGCTTTGATTTAAAGTGATTGGTTTCCACCTGGATGGAGTGAAATTTTCTACTTGCAAAGTTTATTAGTACATTAAAAGATGCAAATTAATTCATAATTCTTTCAGCTCATTCTCTTGGGAACAATTATACAAGGAAATTATTAATGTACAAGAAAACAACAGTTAAAAATCTCAAAGGGCAACAGAGGTGTGGAATATATAAAAGCATTTAGACCTAGCTAATAGCAGAACTCAGTTATAATAATAACAGTTCATAAACCAATTTTAATTTTTCTCTATTTGTAAACTGATAGCAGCCACATGGTGCAGACAGGAATTCAAAGGCTGGCAAAAGGGGTTTGCAGTCAAAGGCCCTGTTCTCAGTGAWGGCTGAGGAAACTCAGTGTGAAGTTTTGAACTTGTGCTACCAGGTTTCCAAGGATCCCAGCCAAAGGTGAGGCATCAGTGAGCTCAGCTGTGCCCATGGCTCTGCCCACACATCCCAGGGGACTGCAGACCAGGCTGTCATCTCAGTGTAAGCCTCAGCACTCTGATAAACAAGCCCTGTGCTTTCCATCTGGATAATGAAACCCCTYGGGATCCAAGCAACATCTGATGAAAAAAGAGCAAACAGACTTGCTTTTTAGGCTTCTTTGATCCACCTATTTTTTGTCCTTTTATTTAAGGTGTTAAACAACTCAGCTGCTTTCCATTTTTCTTTTCATAATTTATCCAGCAYGCTTTTAATATTACATATCTGATGAAAATTTCAAATATTTTTACAATCAGAGTCATAATAGTGTCTTATCACCAGGACACCTGTAGTGACTCTGGGCTATCTGCTTGCAGCACTCCCTGACATATGGCTGTCAGTGAAAGGACTGAGAGGGAAACACATGCTCTCAAAATACTGTAAGACGAGCATCACTACTGACAGAAGCTCATCCTAAAGAACTTGCCCTTTTGTAACTTTAAGCAGAGCCACATAAACATAATACAGATCAAACCTCTGCTGACATAGTTTAATAGACTGGGACAAGACAAACAGAGGCCTCACATGAACTGAGAACAAGGTTATGTTATGGAGATGCAGGAGTAAAATAACTGATGTTAGACTTGGACTCCAAGGAGTACTGTTTACAAATGAAAAATGTTTACATTTGAAAAAAAGATGCTCTACAAATATTTCTCTCTATTTTCAGAATAGCATAAGAACTGAAATAAATATCTAAATAACATGGATTGACAAAATTCTTAAGAAGAGTGGAGACATTACTGTTGTAGATACAAATTGCCCTGACAAAAAAATCCAGGTTCTAAATATAGCAATATTTATTGAATTTTCTTGTGACAGTGGGCCACTTCCAAAACATCCTCCCTCAAAAAATTTCCCAAATTCCAAAAGAAAGACTTTGTTTTGATGATGCATAGAAAGGAAAAGATAAGTTTCTACATGTTAAAAAAATGGTAG
Organism: Cardinalis cardinalis; assembly: GCA_014549065.1. NCBI lineage: Eukaryota > Metazoa > Chordata > Aves > Passeriformes > Cardinalidae > Cardinalis > Cardinalis cardinalis. The sequence goes on from JACDOX010000017.1 coordinate 4,665,710, forward strand.
CGTTGAAAATGCTGGATGAATTCCTGTTCTGTTTTGCTTTTGCAGTTGCATGACTAATGAATGTATTTGCTTTTGCCAAGTGAAAATAAGCTTCCAGGGAACAATTCTATTTCACAATTCAGCTAAAGCTGCTGAGAGAAATCACTGATTATTACCCATCTAATGCCATCACTCTGTATATTTAGAAGAACATAYGGACTCACTGGAAAAACAATTAATGTAACACCCCTGTGCAACTCAAATTCCACTAGCCTCTTATAACTATTTTATTCTCTGCTAGTTTCTGCAAGAGACTGAAATCCCCATGAACTGAGAGAGAAAGAGGTGTCAAAGAAGAACAGGAAGAACATTTCTGAGTGAGAATACTGACAAGGGGCCATTATGGTTTAATAGATYTCAAATGAAAATTCAATTATTTTAAAATGCAGACCCATTTTTTTCCTGAGGTCGGAAGAATAACAGTTATTTTTAATGTCATTTTTTTTTTTTTTCCCTTAAAAAAACCAAACCACCAAGAACCCCAAAGCCACAATATAGAACACTCCAGAGAAAGGATAATGTCACATRAAGAGGTCTGTGATATGCAGGAGGCAATAAGAGAGTAAGGATGGAGAAGGATTTTTACAAGCAAAATTTTCATCCTCTAAGACTTTGCTTGAGGCTGTGAAATGTGAAGCAAGCTGATGGCATCAGTTTGATTCTGAAGGGTCATGTACCTACATGAGAAAGCTGTGATTTAACTTAACTTGGGATGGCGTTTCTGTAGCTTTAAGGACAAATAGGACAGAGATACTCCATGTCACCAYTGAAGTGATTTCTTGAAAGGATAGCACCAAGGTTCCGTGGCTGAGATCCCTCAGCTGGTGCCTCTGTGAAATGCCTCTTTGGCAGCAAACCAACAATGTCAGCCTAGCCTATACGTGCCAGATCCATTTTTTTTCCCTTTGAAGTGCACAATCCTAAAGGACCAGGGCAAAGCCCTGGAGAAAACAATATTGAAGTTAAATATCATCATTGTTCTCAGGAAATTACTTTAGTAGCTATTCTAATTAATCATGGTCATCCCCTGTCTGTATAGGGACAGAGRGAAGAAGTGTCACCTAAGGACAGTMTTTCAGAAGGAGTTTTCCCCCTTTAGACACAAGCATAGAGGCTTGACTTAACATGCAAATTCAGAAGGCTGCAGATAAAAAGGTGAGAGCTCCTCTAAATATCAGGCTTTTGTTTGGTTACTGTGTTTTTGGGATTTGGCCCTTAGCATTGTCGTCATTCAGAGACTTGCTGCTGATTACTAGCACAGCAAAACCTGTGATATAAAAGTGTGAAACTGTGAGACACTGCAAGAAATCACTGTGGAAATGCAGCGATGCCTCATTGATCCAGTGAATTCACTTAGGCCACTGAAGTGTTCCCATCCCTGTTAGCAAAGCATTGCTCATCTCCCAGAGGTGGCCAAGTGAGACACACCTCAGGTGCTGCAGTTTCCTTCCCAGTAACCAGAAAGCAGATGAACTGAATTTTTGAACCTCAGCATGAAAAATAATCTTTTCTTTGAAATGAATATTGTTTAAGCTGTGATGAGACATGAGAACGAGTGCCATAAAATACCTTGGTTTAGTTTTAAAGATATTTATGGGAAGATTTACTTATTGCTAAATGATGGAGAACAGTTAGAATCTGTTATAGTTAATTTACTACTACATAAGTGAAAATGTGCTAAGAGCAGCACACTTGTTAAATTAAAGCTCTCTTAATGATTACACAGCACTTGGGAATAACATCTAGTTAAAGAATAAGCAGTAATGGATGTTTTCTATAGAATCATTCCTTTTGGGAAAAGAAGATAAACCAAAGACCTTTACATTTTTGCTCATAACTAAAAGATACAAAATACCAGAAAGAAGAGAAGGAGGGATTTCCTGTTTTAGTGAATAGTGGAGTTCTTTAGTGAATACTGGAGTTCTAGGGCTACCATKAGAAGGTTTCTGGCTCTGACTCTCCACCCTATTACAGTGGGCTGCACTGAAGTCAGTATTATTATCTTGAAGCATCACACTACAGCAGACTGAAAGAAATCAGATAAAATCCTGGGCTGGATACTACCTATTATCTACCCCTTTGTTATTTTTTTCTTGTCACYACAGTATCTGAAAAGGTGATTATTAAATCAATAGTAATAACAAAATCCCAAGACTCAGAGAAAAGCTAGTATTTTCCTCTTTATGGAAGTGACAATTTTAGCTGAATCAGGGCTATTCTTTGGGTAGGGAGTAACCTTGTCCTSGTTTAACTCCAGCCAGCAGCCAAGCCCCACACAGCCACTTGCTCACTTCTGGAATAGCAGGATTGGGGAAAAAATCAGATGGATAAAAGCTGGAAAACTCATGGATCAAGATACAGGGAATTTAATAGGGAAAGTGAAAGCCACACAAGCAAGGAAAGAAAGAACATGGAATTAGTTTAACACTTCCCATGGTCAASCAGGTAATCAGCTATCCCTGGGGGGGCAGGGCTCCATCACACCCAGCAGTTACTTGGGAAGACAAACACCATCATTCCAAATATCCCTCCATTCCTCCCTCTACTTTAAATACTGAGCATGATGCCAAGCCAGTCATTCAGAAGTGTGAATGTGGCTAAACCCTCATCTATCTCCTTTTCCAAGCTGGTACCTCTTCAACAAAATGTCACCTTTTTGCATCAAGTACTTTTGCAGAAGAAGTTAATAAAAAAAATAAATCTTGAAGGACACTCTACAGCAATCCCAATATATGAATGTTGGGTATTATTTTTATCACTTTTTATCTTCTTACATAGGAGCTTTATAAAAGCATTGCTCCTGTAGTTCAGGGGCCATGTAGTGGCCATGCCATGTAGCAGCAGGAGTGGCTGGCTGTGGTTGAAAGCTCAGTCCCCTGTGGGTGGCTTTGCTAGAACCTGCTGGAGCACAGCTTGGTGCTAAGATGAGGGAAGGCAGAGTTTTGGGACTGCCAACCCTTCATGTGCTAACATGGGATGAGAAGCACTGGGGAGCTCCCTGCGCACTGTCTCTGGGTGTGCCAGAACAGCTCCACAGCAGAGGCACTGTGGAGGACTGGAGAGAGTCTCCACTGGATGAAACTCCAGCTAAGTCATCCCAATTCACAGCTATGAACTATGCTTGCTTTTTCTCACTGGCTGTGAAGAAACCCCTGCACATCCAAGCTCCAAACAGAGCAATGATAACTTGTAAAATGGATCTTGACTCATTGTGTACATCCATATCTCTGGCACTGATGGTGATGCTAGAGAATCAGATCATTATTTTTCTTTTTATACACATGAAGTAATTGTGTGCTACTGGCCAAGAAGGTTACAAACATATTCATCCATTTTTAATGATCCTTCTTCAGAATGGGTAGTGCCTGGGATCTTAATGAAGGCCAGTATTCCCTTTGTCTCATAAGAAATTTAAAGTACATATTCTGTGGTTTGTAGTATGATCACTAAGAAGGYTGGAATTAGTAAAATTACTGTATGATTAAGAGAAAAGCATTCTAGCCTTTTCTACTTATTAACAAAGGAAGACTCTGTATGTAAAGAASATTGATTAAAAGTTTATATTTCTTTTCATGCAGACATCACAGGTAAGGAATCTGAAAACTGCTCAGCACTGATCAAAATAAGAGCTGCCAAAAGTTGAGAAATTGTCCTGTGGAGAGAAACACCTTTCATCCATCATAAATCATAAATATTGAAAACATGCAGTGGTTTTTCAAACAAGAGTTCTTAATGGTATTGAGGACCTGCTCATGCAGGACCCATGCAAATRTTTGCAAAAAATACTTTTAATTTCAGAATTTTCTCCTCAGATATTGTGGTATGTTCTGGCTGTATTTTTTATATTCTGAAATTCTTTCAACTCAGTGTAGACTTCTGCATTTAAGATGAGGCCCAAGGACAGATCCTCTTACTCTCCTGTCTTGTGTGCTATGACTYCTTACTTACTCAAAGTGGATAGAGCTTTTCTGATTATATAGAGGCAGCTGTGTTTTTTGGGTTTACAGTGGAAAGTCATTCTCAGCTGTAACTGTGGAGCAAACACAACCTGCACATAATAATGCTGCCATGTAATTTATTAATCTAAAAGGTTCCACCTTACTACAGACACCCATAAAATCATATTGGTAAATGCACAGGCTCTGAAGGGCATATTATACAGAAAAGCTATACAGTAGAAGCTGCTGCCTGTGAAGACTTAGCATAACTAGATAATGTGCTTAATAGTATTTATTCATAAAAGGCAGGCTCTGCTCTGCAGTTTCTATCTTAGAAATAATTTAGCATGCACCAGGAAAGTTGAAATATTCTAGCAGCAAAAAAACCCAAGCCAAACCAAACATGCAAGGAATTGAGATCAATAATGTCCATATTTTTGAACATGAAGTAAATGCCAATGTGCAACCTTTAGGTAGGCTATCTATAACTCCTGCATCTGTTTTCCTAAAACTCCAGATCTACYCATTCAGCAAAATGGCACAATGGACTGGTGAATGTATTTGAGTAGCCATCTTACACAGGTTTACTGAATTTCAGCCTGAAAAGGACTTCTGTACAACACAGACCCTAAAATCTCAAAATATTTCACAATCAACTGTGGAACTTCTGATCAAGGGATTTTCCTAAAGGAGGACACCCAGTCTGTAAAGGGTAAATGGCTAATCCAGATTGAATCTGAGTCCATGGCTGAAATCACAACTGTGGTGAATGTATGGGTCACTGCCAGTCTGTGTCTCTAGTTTGCAGAGAAAATACAAAACTGTGCTCCCACCACATCTGCCTTCAACTCATTTCCTCCCTTTCCCTATTCCCATAAGCCCATGGAACCCTGCARGTATTTGATGATGTATCTTCAGGGCCTCACAGTGTAATTTGGAGTACTTCTGCAGAGCACTGCTGGGCAGCAATAGGGATACTGGTTTCTGTTGCAATCTCCCAGAATAACACTGAGAAAATTACTGGAAGGTGGGAATTGCTAAAGGAACTCAAAGGAGCTGGAAGCTGCTGAACATCAAGGACAACTGGTGATATTTGTTTCCTTTGGCTGCCTCTGTCTCACTGTCTACCACAGTAGAAATAGGATTTAGTGATAACTCCTTTTAACATGAGCAGAAATAGTTGATTGTAAAAACAAACCCAATTAAATATTCAGTAATAAAATGATCAAGTCACTAAATAATGCATCCAGCTGGCTCTAGTGCTTGACCTTTGCAAAATTCCTTGGAGGTGAAGTGCAAACTATTTTTTTTCCCTGATGGTGTATTCCTGGGGAAACACTGCTATGAGAACTCTGTATTTCATGGAGAATCAGCTCATTTTTCAGCTTTAATTATGCATGTTATTCAGTGGGTGGCCTTCTTCTTTCTTAGTAGGTACTAAATCAATACCCTGGCATAGTGCTAATGGGCACTGTGCTACTTGAGGTGCCATCTTTCAGAAAAGAGACTGAAAGCAAGGTCTTGTCTGTTTTTGATTTTCCTGGCTCTCATGACATTTTTTCTTTTTTTTTTTTAATAATAAAGGTGTTAGCATCAGTGCCTTGGCCATGGTCCAAGTTGGATAATTACATTCTGTCTCCCTAAATTTTGCTTTGTGCAGTTTTAATTTAATATGGTGCCTTCTCCTCCTGCCCTAAGTTGTTTTGTGTCATTGCTGGGCACTATTAAATAACCTCCATATTTCCCCTGAGACAGCTGCATTTAAGCTGTGGCTGAGGCAAAGCCTGTACATGAATTCTGTGAACCGTTCCCAGAGAAGCAAACACAAGCTCACTTGCAATTATTACATGCCAATATTTACCTGGACAAACTCCAGCTTCTCTGCTCCTCTCCAGTAGTTTACATTCATTTGGAATTTAACCACCCAAATGAAAACAGCAGCTGTAGGGGACACTGTCCCTTCCCATGAGGTCACAAGGCTCATGCTTGGGAGGACATTTTCAGCAGGCAGAGTAGTTTTATCCTCTGTATGACAGCATAAGCTGCTACAAGCAACCTTCCCTCTACAACAACATGTGGTATTTAGCCATGAGCTGCAGAGGGGTGCTGGGCAGGGTGATCCTGTCTCAGTTGTGTGGCTGCCTTCCCATTTGTCCCTCTTGGAGGATCAGTTTGTCATTCAAGGGCAGCTGAATGGGTCCAGGAGCTCCAGGGCAAATGCTCCATGAGCTCTTGACCATGCTGCTCTCAAACACTGCACACTGAATACTTCCACAAAACACTGTATCAGTATCTAGATGTAAAAGCATCCAGGAAATATCCACACTGGACATCCACAGTTAATCCAGAGAAGTAAAAGACATTGATATAACAAGGTTTTTCACTGGCATAAAGCTCTTTGTATGTRGACACTGCTGCTCAGGACAGAAGTCAGTCAGGTAGGCAACACTGTCATGAGATTTTCCATTTGTGTGTGCTTTTAGGAGCTCTAAGAGCTGGGGCAGGATCATGTTACAACAGCAGCCAGGAGTGATCTCATGGCACAAATCCTTCAGAGCGTGTAAATCAAGGCAGGCAGGTTTCCATCAGCTTGACTGAAAAGTAGGTTAAAAACAAATATTACTTATAGAAAATTTCAGATGCAAGCTGTGTAACCAGAACCATCCAAAATAGGCTTATGGCTAGAGCTTATTAAATATTTTTGAATGAAAGTATTTGAAGTCTTAACTTGAAAATAAAATCATAAGAGCAAAACTCTATTGCTATAAATCAGCAAGACTCCACTGATTTTTCAATTTACTATATTTGAGTAATCTTAACTATGTATTATCTCACACAGCTTTAAAACATTGCCAGAACTGCAGGCTTGCAGGCTTTGAGCTTTTTTCACTGATAGTACTGGTACTCTTGCTTCCATCATTTTATTTTTTTTTTTAAATACAGTGTGCTTTTATTGTTTAATTTAAAGCTATTCAACCTTCTTCCTGCATTCCAAAGACATTTTGTATGTAAATCCAACAATTTGGACCCAAAATCACCACCATCTGCTTATTTATAGCATGATCCAGCAGTAAAGGGAATCTCTATTAAGCCCTTAATGGGAGTCATGTGACTGTGCAATGAACTTGGTTTTCATTTTCCTGATGGAAGTGGTACAGTTTCTTTACTGGTCCCCATTAATATTTTGTGATGTTCTGCAACAACAAGAATATTAAACAACCTTCATTTCAAAACCCATCCCCTTCACCTGACAGTAGTTGTTGCTTTCTCAGGTAYGTAGTGTGTGTCTGGTCCTGGCATGCCATTAGGTGTCAGAATGAAATGTCTTTCTAGATTTGTTTTTATTCATTGAGTGTCTGAGGGGGAAGGGAAGCTGCTAAGTACATTGCTTTTCAATATGCTGAGCTATCCTTGGTGTGACCCTCAGGAAAAAATCCCCAAACACAAACCCCAGACCAAAACCCTGCAATACCAGGGTTTCAGTGATGCAACAAAGCCAAACAGCTRAAGAAAAAAGGAAGTCAGTCGTTGCTTGAAAAAAGTAGAAATTAAATAATTGAAGAAACCTGCCTTGCTTCAGTGCCAGCAATAAGAAAAGACTCAAGTAGGTTTTGAACTTGCATGAAATTTCTCAAACTATGATCCTGGGGGACCTTGACAATAAAAAAGCCTTTAGTTCAAAGAAAGCGTGTGGGAAAGAGCAAAGTTGTCGACATCCTACTTTGGGTGAATCACTTTCCCTCTAATGAGAATACATCTCAATGGCAGAGCAGTACAAAGACAGAATTCTGCAGCTCTCAGAGTTCACTCCTGGCTCTTGGCATGCAGTGTGTGGCAGTAAGAGGTTTTCACTTTAGAATGTTTTTTATAATCTCATTGTTGCAGTCAAAACTATCCCAACATTCTTTAGCTAGCAGAGCTCACTGCACTGCACAGATAGATACTTTTTCCTACCTCAGATACAAAAGATACTTTATTGGTCTTCATTGAGATGTATGACAAGTGCTCCAAGTTCATACCACAAAACTGATATATGCCATATTAAACCCACATATCTGTGGGTTTAATTCCTAGAGTTTGTTTCAGTTTGATATACACAGTTATACTAGAGGGTAAATGAAAACTAGGTCACTAACRTGTAGTGGTGACTTTTTAATACAGTTATGTGCTGATGTGCCTCAGAGATAGGTGTTCTGTCCACAAAATTGTCAAATCTAGGGTTATGAGACTTTGCCCTGCTTATCCCATTTGCCACTAGGGCTTTATTCCTGCCCAGCACACAGGAGCAGGGATTTGTGTATGGAAATTACAGGTCTACAAAACAAGKATCTGCATCTGAACTCTCTGGCTATGCTCTCATTTCAGCCATGGGGAGAAACAGCCATTTCCAGATTTATCTGCTCCTAAGGCAGAAATTGAACCAGCACAGATGGGTTATGATGWAGCAACAGCTACTTTTATCCCTTGACTATGGGAGTGTGCACACACTGGCCCTGAGACACATCCAACCTCAGCCTCTGGCTGAGTTCTGCATCCCCTTGAAAAGGATGGAACCCACTGGTGGTGCTCTTTGTAGGGCATGTTAAATACAGCTTCTCTTTAGCTCTATATAGAATGGCTGGGTATGAAGGCAAATGGCATCATCTCAGTGGGAATGAGGGGGAAAACAGGCAAATCTGTACAAAATATGGCACATGCTGCTGCAAGAACACACATCTTACATCACTCAGGTGGTGGGCACTTTACAAAGAGACCACATATAGACCAGTTTGGGTGAAATCCTGATTCAACTGGAACCAAATGCAAAACATGCAATCCTGAATAAGCTCAGGACTTCAGCCTTTTCCTGAAGAAATGGCACATTCCTAATAAAACTACCACAAAGGAAGCTCTGGGGTGCTCTTTCAAGGAATGTCAAGAACCTCAAGCCCATCTCAACTCACTGATTGGGATGTTGATCCCAGAGAATGTAACAGGGATCACAGACTGAGGCAAATGAGAGCCTCAGTCCTGGGCTCTCAGAGGGCTGATGAGTTTCAATCCTCCAGTGAGAAAAGAGCTGCAAGCAGCTCTCCCTTCCATCTCTGTAATGCATGGAGAGAAAATAAATCATTATTTTTGCACTACCTCCCAAGGAAAGCAGCAGGTGCTTTTTCATTCAGATGACATTTTTCGAGCCCATCCATAGAGTTCCTGCTCTGGCCACAAATCAGTGGCTGCTTATGAGCATTTTGACAATTCTGCCACATCCAGTAATAGCYAGTGGTGGTGGGCAGCACACAGGAAAAATTAGGTTGTGTGAATTTGGCCAGCCAGCTAATTCTGAGCTCTGTAACAGTCAGCAGGAAGAACTTTTAAGTGGTATATGTGAATATGAATGTCAAAAATACCTGATCTGTGTGCAAACTGTAGCCTGACACACAAAAAAATGTATAACCTTTAACTCCATGAAATACCTGTCAGCCAGCTGTGCCAGGGAGGAATCTACATGCAGTGCCTGTGATATGTTGATTCTCTTTTCAGGTCACCCAGGGTTTGTATCTTTTATTCTAAATGTTAGAAAATGAATTGACTACTACCACAGCACTCATGTAAAAGCAACATATCAGATCTGAGTGATACAGATAACAACACCTTTCATCAAATGATCCCAGGGGTAACATGCATCTTATTCACAATAGTTCCAGCCCTGCAACAAATTCTCATAGAAATCTATACACAAGCTGCTCCACTGAAATCTAATCATATGTGTAAGCCCTCTCAGAATCAGAGACTAGCACTGAACAAGAATTATGTTTGTCTCTGCTGATAACAAGACTCTGTAGGGGGAAATACAAAAAGAAACCCTGTTAACTCCTTGAATTCTTTGAAAAAATTTGGATGTCACACCCATGTTTTGTCCAAACCAAAAGGACCATGGTCCTACTCTGTCTGAAAGTACTCAAAGATATTTAATGACACAAGATATGCAGGATTTTCTGCATCTGAGAAGATGAATATTCTTCTGRGAAAGTCTGAGCTTTTAAGTGAACTCGACTGGATTACAAATGCTTTAGCAAAGCCAGAAAAAACYCCATTATACAAATGAGGTATAAGAATGGAAGAAAGAGTGCCTGATGTCCTGAGAGACCCCAGTTTTATACATCATACCCAGTGACCTCAGAGGCAGAAACATGGCATGATAAAATTCAACAACCTTCCTCCAGACTGTTTTACTAAATTGATGGGTTTCAATGTCTGTACAGGTGAATACCAAAGCAAAAGAAAACATTTTATTTTATTAAAGAAGGGTAACTGCTCTTGTAAATATATACAAAATGAAAAAGCTTTCAATCTCATTCTCATATAGCCTGTCAGCACTGGTTGCCAAGTCATGATTGCATCAAAAATGTGTCTAAAACATGCCACAAATGTGAGAGCAATCTAAACCTAACTACATAGCCTGTCTCATCACACAATTGAGATGTGGAGAATTTCACCAGTCTAAAATTTTGGTTTTGGTGAACATCTCCTATGAGCAGGAGAGTACAAATTTCAAGAGTTGATTTTAAATGTTAATGCTCTTTGTGCTTAGACCTAGCAAATGCCCCATGGAGTCAGACACACAGTCCTTCCTTCCTCTCTACTGGCAATTGTCTCTTGCTGGTATTGCTCCAACAGAAATAGTGAGGAATGATGAAAAGCAAATTTCAGCTCTAATTTTCCCCTGAAGTTTAGGAAAGTTCCAAACCTGCATTCAGATGTGACCCTATGCCAACATTACACCAAAGTAAAGCTTGAAGTGGGATTTTTATGTTGAGTGCTTTGAAAAATTATCACCATGGAGGTCTGCTTGCAATTTCTTTGGCAACAGCCAGCTTTATTAAGCTTCTAAAACCCCACACTTCTAAATACACAAAATAATAAACACATGATAAAAACATTACTAATGTGCATCCTTTTCCCCTTCCCAAGTGTACCCCTTCCAACAGTTTGCAAGCAGCATGGAAATATCTGTATGATTGTTCTAACATGCTATAGTGAAGCAGCATAAACCCCAGACAGCAAAGCTGAGATGCAGTGTGCCCTTCTGTTCCTCTGGCACAGGAGGAGGGGCATTCTTACCAACCTTGTAATTCAGTTGAGGTAATGCCTCTTAAATACACAYCCTCTCCAAGGCAGTCATTTATCAGTGTTATCAGATAACTGCTTMTTTGGAGCTGCTAATGACAATACAGTTGTCTGCCAAGAGTACTAAAGCTCCTTCCTTCTGTATGAGTGGAATTCAGCAAATTAAATCTAGAGGAAGAGATCTAACCTCTAATGGTCTGCAGGGGAAACTTTTTCCTGTCTTTCCTAAACCAGYAAAAGAGCCCAAGCTGTGCTGTTTGGCAGCTTAACCTCAGAGGAAGTGCAAAGTGAAGAAATCTCTGAAAAACAACTACGTTCAAACACATACCACTGCCAAATCCTCTTCACTTGGAATAAATCTTAGGTAACAAATCCAACCTCTACTTCAGGCTATATACGCCATTAAAAAACCAACCCAACCTGATGAGAAAGTCTTGAAACATGAAGTAAAAAACTGTATCAATATTTTACTGAAAGTCTAGACCCATTTTAATGACACTTAAGTGATTATTTTTAAAATACTGGGATTTAGGTGGTGAGAGAATAAATGGACCAAAATTTAATCTCCCCACCTACCTGGTTGCATTTCAGAAAATTAAACTGTACTATTTTACACTGRTGGCTTTATGATCCTGTGTTTCCATGAACTCAAAAGTTTCCTGTGTCCTTGGAAGAGATAACACTTGCTCTTCACTCAGCCAGCGATGTGGACACACTCAGCCAGCACTCACAGCTGTTGGTGTGGCCCTGCCAGGCTGCTGCCCTCTCACTCAGGTACAGTGCAGACCCCCAGCAGCCCTCAGGACAGAGCTGCTGCCCAGCCCAGCCCAGCCCAGCCCAGCCTGGCCAACAGGAGGAGGCAGAGCTGCCCCCACACCCCTGGCTCATTCAGGCAGTCCCCTCTGCAGCCAGGAGCCAGGCATATGAAGGCCACTCTGGCTCTCCAGTCCTCTTTCCCAGCCTGATACCTTCCCTACAAAGCGYGCCTAATGCTCCAATTACTGAGGAAAGCCATCTGCTGGATGGGCCCCAAACATCCCAGGAGCCCTCACGTCCCAGGGTTGATGGCCAACATGCTGGCTCCATCTTCAGCAGCTCTAACACACACAGTGCAGAACCATGGAATCTCTGTTCTCCCAGCACTTGTGCTCTCAGGATTATCACCTTTCACCTTGCTAGGGAAGATGGGAGCAGCCAAAAGCTGGCAGCATCCCACCAGGGAGTCCCCAGTGTTCATGGAGGCCGTACTGAACAAATTTCATAGGTCCATGGAAGCAGAAGTAGATCCTTCCATGTCCACCTCGATGCTGGAAGATCCATTCCTGCCTCTGCTTTACCCCTGGGAACATTCACCCCAGTCCACTGTGCCCAGCAGAGCCTGGGCCTCCCACGACCCTGTTGTGGCACTTCCCAATCCACCATGAGTGCCTTCAGAAGCCTGAGTGCCACAGAGGATCAGGCCTGCCACATTCGGGTTTTCCATTCTACAAAGTCTTTTAAATTTTTCTGCATTTACTAATCGACATACCATGCCTCACTTTCAGAATAAAATCCTTTTGATTCCTTCCATCCAATTGACAAGGTAAGGGGATCTTTTTCTTAAAATATATAATTTAACAAAACCTATATGGAATATGCTCTCTTGTTTCAGTGATCTGGAAAATGTGCTTTGTCTATYTTCCAGAGAATGTGCACATTTCAGATTTCCCTTAAGCTTTTGTAATTTTTTCTGATCTTGATGGTTTTACTTTTGTCAGCCTAGCTGATACTGACCAAATGAGAGAAACAATTTGAGGGTGGCTTTTGTCCAGGAGRTTGCAGAGAAGAAAACCAGCAGTAAAATTCTGGTAATTTCTCATTTCTTCGTAGAGACATGTTGTGGGGATTTGCATATTCTGTCTGTGAAGCAGAGCTAAAATCAGATGATATGGCAAGAAAGGCTTGAAATGCCATTCAAGACTTCAGATGTAATGATTATTAAAAAAACTTTTGTATGAAGATTGCTCAAAGCATCATTTCATGCACCTTGCTCAGTAACCTGAGCAATTCTCAGAAATCCCAGAAAGACTGACACACTGAGCAGAGGTTTATGTGTGAGGTGAGTGCACACCACAGAGAACATGCACATGGCCTATCAGTTCAGCCCACAATCCTGGTAGAGAAAGGCTAGTTCCTGCAGGGCTCATGGCATGCTGAGAGCTGCTTTCAGCATTTCACCCAAGCCCATCTCTGCATCCATCAGCTGGCCTCAGAGTGCAAGGGAAGATGAGAAATGAATTAGGAAGATACAGCTTGTAATGGCTGAGTCATAACACTAAATGCCTCTAACTCAAGCTAACAGGGTCATTTAGAAGGGATGACTTGCTGTGCATCAGCTGAAGAAGAGAGGAAATTCTGGGTACTTAACATTTTAGAATAATACTCAGACTTTCCCTTCAGCTGCATTTAGTGTCTGAACAAACTGCAGGGCACAAACTCCAGTGCCAATTTAATACAGGCTTCTATTTGCAGAGACTCATTAACGTTGTGCACAACTGCTTCAAAAAAAGGTTAAAGCCTTGGCAGAAAGCAGCAACAGCAACTATTGATTCAACTCTAGAAACTCTCCAGCACTTACACTGAGTCCTACCAGCTGGGGAAACATTGAGGCATTAAGCAGAGTTTTAAGCAGACATCAAAGGGCTGCAGGGATGGGCAGGTCAACATCATGTCCCTGCAGTCACCGCAGTGTCCCTTGCTGTGCCAGCTGAGGCAGCCTGCAGGGCAAAGCTGCTGCCATCCCAGCTAACTGCTCTCCAGTAAATCAAATCTGCTTATATACTTTCCTTAACTGCATGCTTTAGTTCTTTMTAAAACACCAGAGCTTTAAAAATGAGACACCACCATTCTGTACTAGAATAGGCTTACACTAGGCCTTATTCTATACAAGAATACTATGGATTTCTTCTCTTGTAATTCCTTTGCATGTGGGGTTTTGACTGTTTCTCCTTTTGTAGCTACTTGGGCCCATTTAAAAAAAAATTCATAAAATATATAGAAAAATAAGTACTGAAAGTGTGTTCTGTTCATTTGTAACATCAGTGGCTTTAGAAATAGCTTGGAAGAAACTCAGGAAAAGCCTTCAAGTCAGTTAAAAATTATCCAGAAACAACAAAAACTCAAAACTGTGGACCTGGAGAAGCACTGGCAGTATGCAAGTTTTGATCAGTTGCTGGGCTTGATGGCCCAGGCTCACCTTTTATTACCTATTTCTTGTCTTGTTTCAGACCTACAGTGTGTATTGGAGACTTCCATGTTATTCCACCAAGATTAAGAGCAGACATTATTTTCTAAGAAGTTACTGAAACACTTTGGGGGATGAGATTTGGTATGAAATGTTTTTACCTCCCAAAGTTCTCAAAGCACTTTACCATTCAAATGTGGTGCTACAGATGGCTCACACTCTCACTGCTCAGCTGTAACCAAATGAGGACCAGACAGCAAGAACCATTTAGTTTTTCCCCCCTAAGCCCACATAAATATTTGGAAAAAGAATTGAAGTATACCTCTGTCCATTGAAATGGGAAGGGGAATGTAGGTGGAAAGAATTTAATTACCAGAGTTGAAATTTGACAGGGGGAGTRCATCACACTTTCTGGTGATATAACATTCATCTGCTCTGAGTGCTGCTCTGCATACAGCACATACAGCAAGCAGTCTGAAGTGCTGCAGATGAAATCACTGCCWCTCCTCAACACATTCCTGCAGCAGGAAGACTGGTTGGGAATTAACACAACTTAKCATGCTTGAAATTCTTTAATGATCTAAGGGGCATGGGAGGGACACTAGGGGCCTCAGTGTTTACCTGCAGGGCAGTGAGATGAGAGCTGTGTGACCTGTCTGCTTCTTGGCCCTGCCATTGCAAAGCCCCAGTGAAACAGCTCCTTACCAGGAGCCAAGAAAGCTCAGACATGGAATACCCTGATGGCTGAAGGGCTCTCAGAGGTGCTGAACTGTGTTCTCAAGCAAAGGTACAGCTTAGTACCTCATCTCATGCCTGGAGGTACCTAAAAGTGTCACTGAAAATTTCACCAGCTTTATTAATTATTTAAGTCCCCCAGTCCCAAAAAAGTCCTAACTGGAAACAATGGCAGGCAGTGAGTTGAGCTTGCAGAATTATTAGAATAATTGAAGAATAATGATGATGCAGGGGATCTTGAATGATCACTGGGTTTAAGYCCCTGCCCTCAAACAGACTCAACTACACCTTACAGCACTTTTGGTGAAAAATAATCTAAACTGTTCTCAAAGCCTTTTAGTCCTGGTGAGACCACCTACCTAAAGAAGTCTATTTCAACATCCTTACTGTCAGAAAGCATTTCTTCCACTCAAATGCAAATCCTGTTGTCCTGTCCACTGCAAAAATGCAAATGCATGTACTAAGTGCACTAGTTTGGACTAATGCTTTCTTTAGAAGAGTGGAAGAAATAGGTGTTGTCTGGCATTACATTTATAGAGGAGGGCAAGAAAAGATGGTATTGGGAAGAGAAAGATAGGCAGCTGAAGCATSAGGCAAAAAGAAAAGTTATTCATGAACGATGTTTTGTTGAGTGAATGAATGAATGCAGATTTGATGAGGTTCATAAGTAACATCCTGCAGGGTCAGCAGGGAAACCCTAATTAGGCAGGATGGCCTTCCTCATTATTAATTAGAGTTATGTGCTTGATTAAAGAGCTACAATTCTTCCTAGTACTGCAGGAGGCCAGCAGGAAGCCTGCAGCATATATTCAAACTGTTTCTGCCTCTCTTGCACACACAGGCACCCACCAAGTGTGGCTGTGCTGCCYCTCTTACCCCATTATCCTCCTGCACACACAGACACGGGGTGTGGGACACCTCCACCTCCCTCCTCTGCCTTCCTAACAGGTGCTGCTTATCCTGTGCCTGGCTGCAGAAGAAAGCARGGATGATGTCCTCCTCTAGATGAGGAACAGGCTCTTGAGCATGCTGTGGTCAGCTGACAAAGGGGGAAAACCAGAGCAGTGGTTGTGTGCAAATTAACAGCTCCCAGCGCTTGGTAACACACACTCTCCCAGCAGATGCCACAGGTAATTATGCAACTGAGGGTTGTGCTTCTGGGAGCACTCATAAAATACAGCTTTTATCTTGCTGCTTCCAGCCCRTGTCTGGTAATGTATAAATAATGCTAACAGCATCCACCCAGACGGTCAAAGATTGGATGCGCACTGRGTGTATGCATGCCTGGTGAAATACAGATTTTGCTGCAAACTTGAGATATGTTAGAAGAAGGGGAAAAAAAGGCCCTTAAATACACACCTACTGAGGTGATACCTATAAGTTACAAGAACTCCTTTTTAGATAAGAAAAGCTGGGTATTTAAGGACTTTCTGRGTGTCCCTTTAGGCAAGCAGCCTTCAGACTGATTCAAGATAGGTTATGAATATGGGGTGGCAGCTGCTTGACATGGGTCTGGCTCCACACAGCAAGCTGACAGCTTCATATCCCAGGACACTCAGCAGTGTGACAGCTGGGATAAGCAGGAWACTCACTGTACAGCAGTATAGTTAACAGGAGAATCCTCTGTCAGTGTGGCCAACATTACTGTAAAGATAGATAGATGCCAGTGGGCTTMGGAAAATAAGCAAGAGATCAAAATTAATTTTTGCTGCACTTGGTTTCCCATACACTCATCTAATTCTTCCATGTGTGCTTTGTACATGTTCCAGCCATATCATCTTGCTCCATAAAYGTGCATAAGCTTATCCCATTTTATTGCCCACAGATCATAGACACAGTCTTGCAACTRAGAATACACCAAATATATTGTAAATACCATCCAAAAATATGATGACAAAATGGAAAAACAAAGGAGTTTTGAGGAMGGCATGAAACAAGAGCACATCTGTGGAGGAGCTAAAACACAACTCTAAAAACMTGAACCACTGGTATTTCCCAGAGACAGTCACAATGAGGGGCTGCTACAGCTACTTCTTAGCTTTGGTTTTGTTGTTCAAGCTTGTCAAAATGAGAACAGTACCTGAGAGGAACAATTCTGCAAAGAAGCTGAACATCTTTTTGTAAGTGAATTGCATTTTGAAGATGGCTTTAGGTGCATTGAAATAAATCACATTGTAGTTTATTGACAAATGTATGCCATGTAGCAGGCTGACAGTGGCTACAAAACTGAGAGAGATTCGATTATCTATAAATAATTCCTCATTATGTGTCCACGTGAGGAAGTACAGACAGAAACGTGAGCTGAATAGAGGAAGGAGATCAAAGGAGCTGAACTAAATATTCAAATGCAACAATTTGATAGAGTAAGGGAGCAGAAAATCAAAAAACTACCTACAGTGATTGCTGATCCTGGGAATTGATGGTGGTCATACATTTTTACTGCTATTTTCCTAATGATAAAAATGCTGGGTTTTAATCTGAAGTTGAAACATTGCACTGCTTTTCACCACTTTTTTCGAAATTTTCAGTGGAAAGTTTTGTGATGGAGCTTGTATCATTTTATGTAAAAATACATAAAAATTTTTGCAATTCTATCTTATAAAAAATAAAGCTGTTTTGCCACTGAACAAAGGAAAAAAAATCTTAAAATGGGAAGTATTCTACCAATGCTTTRTGAATAAAAATGTGCCATTTGGCATGTCATCAGTTTGTGTTAGCACACAGTCACTGTCACAAACAAGAAAAAACAATCTGACTGGGAAAAAAAMCATTCCCAATCCTCAAGATAAAGAAGAATGTTAATTCTTAAGATTTATTAAAAAAACCCTTCTTCTGAACTTTCTCTTTCACATGTATTTCTCTATAACAGAAGAAAAATATACATTTTAACTGCCAGCATTTCATGCCTCAGCAATTCTTAAATTTGGTTGGCTTTCRAAAACAAAGCCATGAAAACTGTAGGAAGAACAGACTTTAATTATTGTTTTACTTTTAACCAAATGCAGTCTATTGTATCTCTTCGTATCCAATTCCTAAAAAGCACTCACCCTTATCACTTGGCTTTCCATAAAATTATACATAGAATTACACAGGCACAAATATCAATATACTGGGGAGCTTAATTTTATATTATGGCACAAGCACTTTCTAAAATAACTTTCTAAAATAGGTTTTTTACCACTTCATACCCATGACCAATACCCAGGCCATTCTATGGTTTTATTTTTTAGCATAAGTGACTCAGTAATTGAATATTCTAAAGCATGTTGTGAATGGTAAGCTTTTAAGGGTGGACTAAATCCAGGGACAGTTTGTATTCATTCTGGTAAGAACTAGTAAGTGCATCATAATTTCAGATTACTAAAACCCAAGAAACTCAAGGAAATCCTGTCATGTCCATCTTCTGTGATTCAGCAGATCACAGAAAATATTAAGAACCCCCCCTGGGACTGACATCTGTGGACATGCTCCCTGTAGGGGTGAAGTGAGGGGGCCCCAGTTACTGATTCCTCACTACCAATAGTTTTGGCCCCCAGTCTGTCTTTGGCATGGCAGAAATCAGTAGGAACCTGTTGTTTCTTTAAAAGCCCTTCCTGTGGAGTGTTGGAAATTGAAAGGTTCTTGATGTAGGTCCTCAGAGCCCCCAATGTCCAGCCCTGCCCTGAGGGGTGATCAGCAGCAGCAGAGACCTTTAGCACTGAGCTTCTCTGGGATGCAGCAAGTTCATGAATCCCCAAAAGTCCCCGAGGAGCAGCAGCTCTGAATCTCACTGGGAGTGCAGTCAAGTGAGAAGCTTTGCTCTTTGCATGCAGGATTTGAATTTCCAGGGCTCCTTGACAGCCCCGAAATTCCTGCAGGAAGCAGTTGCCTGTGTAACGCTGCTCTGCAGGACCTTGGAGAGCAGCCTCTCTCAGGCTGTATTGAGATTAAATAGTCATAGAAAAGGAACCTCTGACAGTGGATACCAGTTTGAGTTAGAAAAGCCCTTGCCAAAATATGCTTTCAGAGCAGGCACAGCACATAYATTATTGAAAAGCTTTGTTTCTATATAGCATGCCAAGTTGGCACAAATGCAAATTTGAAATTTAGAAGTCATTGCTAGGAAGCTAGTCAAGAAGAAGGAACCAGAGAGGAAGAAATTAATAATATTTGTTTCTTTAAAAAGAATAAATCTTGAACTAGTTTTATTTTTTATGACAATCTTACATTATTCATCCATCTTTCTAGGCCAGAAAACAGAAATAAATTTTATGTGACACTCTCTTGTAATCCAGTGGTACAAAATGGACTCTCACAGAAAGCTGCAGTATTTTGCTCTGCTCTTCTGGCACACAGGGAGATGCATTTTAGGGCCCTTTGTAGTTTGTGTGCCTGGCAAGATCCCTGTGTCTTTTTGAGAGGGGGAAAAATAAGAGCACAAAAATGATACAGGAATAAAACTAAGTAACACAGACTCTACATCAAGGATATTATTTCCCTAGGGAAAACTGGGATGATTTTTCATCCTCTTTGGATTCTGTCATCTTTTTCAAAGTATCTGTTTAACCACAGAACTGACTTGAAGGACAAGCACTAAGGCTATCAGAATGCACTGCAGCAAATTCTCATCCACTGCTGAGAGAATGAGAGGGGTGGAAGTAGGGCTGACACAGCTGTGATTTAAATAGAAATGAAAAAACAAACCAAYGCTTTTATAATAATAAAAAAGAAAAAGGCAAATGAGCAACATCTGATTACTACAGAGAAGTCACTGATTTAGGTGAAAAAAAKACCCAAGAAACTTCACCTGCTATTCTCAAAAGCTTATGTTCTTATTATTCTTCCTTTCTATACAAGGAGAAATAAAATTAGGCAGCCTTTTCCACCTCATGGAAATAACTTGTAGCTCAGACTTCAAGAGCTGATAATCCTTTCATACTTAAGATGACCACAGCCAGGTATCATTCCCATGCTTTATTACCATGTATAAGAGCAAATTCTGCAAGACTAAATCTGGGTTACTGGCTCTGGAGAATTAGTGACAGTTKTCTACATGTTCACTCTGTAAGCAGAGTGCAGGAGAGCATTAATGACATTCTAGGTTAGGTCATGAATACTAATATATTTCTGCAACATCACAAAAAAAGCCTACAGCATCACCAGAACCTCAATCCAGGTATGCAAGTGTCTCAAAAAAAAAAAAAAGGCAAAAGATCCAAGCACAGTTAACTCCTTTCACCATTGTCCAAGGAAGATCCATTTCATGCTGACACAGTTTCACCACAGAAGATCAGACACATTTTGAGACACAATTGGAGTAAGTTGTTGCACAGGATTCAGATGTATAAAAGTAGTCAGGGATATGTTTTCAACAGAATTCTCAGTACATGGCAGCAAGACACACTGTCAGTACCCTGTCTTTCCACTCTGTGCATCCACAGAAGTGAGATAAATAAACTCCTGGCTCAGGCATGAAATATCTCTTGAATTCATTACTGGCTATGCCTGAAGAGTCTGCCAAGAGGTTAGTATTAGGCTAAAAGTTATAGGAGATACTAAATCCAGCAAAGGATTCAGCTTGTGAGACAAGTACTGTAGTGGCATTGTAGTGATTTGACTTTAGATGAGGCTCTTAAGCAGAACTCTAACACAAAAAGCAATTTGTGCATGAAAGAAACAGTTGCTCTTTGCAAAATTGCCTAAAGAAAGCTCTGTCACCGAGGTCATTGATGCCTGACCTCACCATAGCAGGTGTTTTATTACAACAGCAGTATCAGGAGGGTTTTTTTGTTTCAGCAAATGTAAGTCCATTTAGCTTGTGGTAGTGAGTATCCAAAACTATATACAAAGCTACTTCACACGTCAGTTTGCTTTAAATACTTACAAAATTCTGATTTTGTAAGAAAGGTAACAGGTTACCATAGCATTTAAATAAATTAATAAATAAAATAGCAGTGATAGAAAGTACTGCCTGGTTCCACACTTCCAGAATTGCATAAATTACATGATTCCCATGTCAAATGGAAGGAAGACTTAAAACTGAACTCAAAAAATCCCCACTGAAGACCTGACTGAAACCCAAACACTTAGGAATTTCATGGCCTGAGGATTATTCACCCAGTTACACTTTCAATTTTTGACACGCGAACAGCAGAGCTCAAGAACATGAGCCAGAAATTTTGGCACTGCTGTGGCAGTTTGTCCTCTCTCCCCAGCTGAGCAAGTTCTGCTTGTCTTGATACAGACTGGAGAGAGCAGCTCTCTCTCCCCTGTGCACCTGAAGAGACAGACAAGCAAAATATTAAACAGTTACAGATGCTGAAAGAAAAGCAACTGTGCAGTCAGCTCTTCAGGGTTTTTTCAAAGCTTTGCTTATAGGACAAAACTGATGAGAATATCTGACGATTATTCAAAAAAAAAAAAAGGCAAAGAAAATTTGTCTGATAGGAGCACAACTAAAGCTTAATCTATTTCTGTAGCAAAACAGAGGCAAACTGCTGATAATATGCTAGAGAGGCACAGAAATTTCTGCTAATCTATTAAGAGGGGACAAGCTGCTCTTGTGGCACAGTGAGGGCTGACATCAAACTACCAGTCTGACAATCCTTATGGCTCAAATCCCTCACACCCCCTGTTCTGCCTAAGACAGGCACTGGTCACTGTTAGTGCTCCCAAATGGCTGACACACCAGAGCTGACCATATCCTATTTCCCTTTTTTCTTTCCAAGCCACAGCACACAACTTCTCACTCACAGTCAGCGCGTGGGGCACGGTTTCATAACAGCAGGAAAAGATTTCCCTGCCAGGCTGGCTGAAGGGTTCTGTGGTTGGTAGGAGCTGGTGCCTCCCATCCCATGACAGCTCAGCAGCTGCCTTGTTCTGTCCTGTTCAAGCAGGCAATGCCACTAAGGTTCACAGCACAGATTCAGCATTCAACAGGGGAAAAGGCAAAGCCCTACAAGTTTCTGCCGATGGAGTAATAGCACAGCACAGCTCTGCCCCAGAGCCGCACCCTTTCCATGGGGAAACCAAACCTAACTAAAGAAATCTCTTTTTAAACACATCCCACTCTAAGACTAGGTTTAAGGGTAAAGTTATTAAAGTGCTGAGGTTCCAGGTCACAACGTTCCCTTGGGAGAACCAGAGTTTTATTGCAATTTCCCTMTCTCCATTCACAACCAAAAGAATAAAAAAGAGAAAGAAAAAGGATTTCTTTCCCTACTACCCTAGACTGCCCCATACTGCAGGCACTGAGTCTGTTCCTTCCAAYAGCAATGTACTTCCTCAGTGCTCTTCTAAGTGTGCTGGAAAAAGAGAATTGCAGAAGGGCTCCCTCCTAACCAGGTTTACCAGGTCCAGGGAAACCCATCAAGATGCCTCAATTCCCAACATGCTCCCTGCACTGCAGCTCCTCCAGAGTGAAACAGAACAGCTAGCAGGAAGATCTACATGTTTTCCATGTCATTTTTTAGGCCTACAAGATGAAAAAAATCTTGGTGAGAATCTGTCCAYGCATCTTTGACAAAGACATAAGCAAGAACACTTTCCAAAGGACTGTTCTGTCAACACACCACAGGTCATGATGAGAAATGGAGAAGCCACAGAAGAGCCAGCTGTCACACAGGCTGCAGGAGCCTTAGTGTGGGGGATGAAGTGGAGGGCCTTGTCCACAAGTTGTCCCCTTTGCTACTTTCATAGGCATACTTTATTGGTGTGCTCCCTGTGTGTCTTAATTAGCAACTCTGCAAAGTACATTAAGGGATCTGTCAGGTCTTCTGCTGTGACTCCACAGCTGTTGAATACAGAASAACCAGGGCACACAGACAGAGCCATGTTCTCCTACAGAAATTAAAGCATGTCACTAGCTTTTTTCCAGCCTCTTTTGCAGCTGACATCCCCAGTCTAAGTGGTGCCATCTGTTAACYGTGTGGTATACACGCTTTCATGAAGGACACGAAAAGAACTAAACTAAATTCTACTCAAAACACCATAATATTGACACTGAAAGAAGACCACTGCAGTGCACTGGCATCTTGTATCCAAGGGACTTCATTTTCAGAGTGATGCCAGTGAGCAAGGGGCTGCTATGCAACTGTTGAGCTTGGCAAACCCTTCAAGCATTTCCAGTCTCATGCTCTGCATCATTTCAGTGAGACATTTACCTGTGCTGCCCCTGCTGAACTGCACTCTTACATTTGATAYACTGCTCCACTTCTACAACATCTGCCATGGGAGTACTTGAAAAGAGTAGATGGCCACCAAATTCAAAGCAAGGTCTGCTCTGCAATTCTCCTGGGAAAAAGTGAATGGTTWTCTCCCCCCATCTGCTCTCCCCTCTCCCACCAAGCTTTCAACTTAACACAATTACATGCAGCATTTGACAAGAGAGCTGATAAATTATGTGCTGCTTGAATTGAAAATGTGAAGGATAATAGGGATAAATATCAATGCATTCACAGATGACACAAACACATTTCATCACTTTCAAGGCTTTTTGGTTGTGCTCAGGAATAACTTGCATGAACTAATTCCTCAGTGCATTGTCTTAAAGAATTCTCTGGAGGAAAAAAGGACTATGCCTAAGACATAGATGGCAGACAAGAGTAAAAACAGTAAAACCCCCACAAGTCCCAAAGGGAAAACAGCCCAGCAAGGCAGCAGTAGGATGCTGCCATCAGAAAAAAAGACTGTGTGGTTGCAGGACAGGTTTGTGTTTCCAATTTCTTCCCTATGCCTGAAATTCTTGCTTGCAACTTTCTAGTGCCATGTAGGAGAAGCAGGCACCTAGCAGGGGATGGAAAAAGGTATGGAAAGAGAGCCACCAAGTCCTGAAGCCTCTCAGATGGAAACACACATGCTCTCYTCATGCTTTTCTTGCCCTCTCAACACTGACATTGTTGTCATGGCTCTTGATCTCTCTCTAGGTTTTCTGATCTCCTGGAGCACTGCCCATGTCTTTGGGGAGTACTCAGGTGTGTTTTGCTGCCACTCCTCCCCAGCTTCCCTCAGCTGCAGGAACAGGCTGCACAACTCCTGCAAGAGAAGCTGCTCTTCACCACGAGTCACCCAGAGGCAGGAAAACAACTGCAACTCCAGAGAAGCTGCATATATCCTGTATTTTTAACAGGATTCAGTACAGGTTTGCTTTAGRCCATGGACCATGAAGTTATTTCTGGTGCCAGCCCTTGAGGTTTGGTCTGCAAGTGGGAGCACAGGACTGCCTGGCAAGAARCTGCATCTCAGAATCCTTTTAGGGATGAGAACTGGCTCTGAAAGGAACAACCATCACAAGTGCTTGATTTCACAAGACACAACTATTCCTGCAGGCAGATTTTCTTTTCACAAGCTGCACTTACTGGGCTGACTCTCCTGGGCAAGGAAGACCCAACTTAGTGTTTGTTAGCAAGGTGCAGCTGCAGGGAGGCACCAGAGGTTGAACTCTCCTGGCACACCATGGCCTGGCAATGAAGAGCACCTGTGGAGAAGCTGTCCCATGGAATTTGCCTGCAGTTATTGCTCAGGACCCTGCTGTTGGGMTCAGCAGAACCAGAGCCACAGAGCCAGCAATTCATGCCATGAAATTTCCTGCAACTCCAACATATTGCAGGGCAACAGAGRGACAGGGAGGAACTCTGTGCCTTGCTGAACAGCTCAGAGAAATGGCAGCCAAAACCAGAGCTGAGCCAAATGGTTCCTTTCTCTGCAACTCATGACAAGCAAACATTTTGAGGTCAGGAAAAACCAAGCTTTTGCTGTYTAGAGGCAACCAGTTGCCTTCTATTATTGTGTCATTTTGTATTGAGTCCTGTGCAAATTGGAATGAGTCAATTCCAGACTCTTAAAAGGAAAAATGGAAGCATCAAAAAAAAATTATATACCCCTACTAGCTMTGTGTTGATCCAAATTAAACCATATTTATGCCTTTGAGAGTGAAAAAATGTATTATTTGTATCATTTATTTATCACATAAAAATACCGTGGGGTATATTTATGGCACAAATGATTTAATTTTGAATAAATGAAAAATATTCATAGTAGTAGAGTTGGAGCTGAGCAGCATAAGGCATTAAAGTACACTTTTCACCTGTTGGCATCTCTTTTTAAGGCTAGAAATTAAAATGTTGAAAATAGAAAGCATCGATATTCTTGAAGGTTATATCCAAAAGGCTCAGTAACAGTATGTAAGTGGAGAATTAATGTCATAATGAACATAAAAATCTCACATTTTTAGATGAAAAAACTTGGAAAGCAAATGATGCACATTTGTTCATGACGACTTAATTAGCACAGCCTGATATTAAGGACCAGCAGTAATAGTGAATGCAGATTGAAGACTGCTTGTGGGTATAGCCACACTTATATATATCTGTATATCTATCTCCCGAGTAATTGCCAATATGGTAAGTGTTGAAATAAAGACAGTTGAAATGCCTCTGGGATTTGAGTGAAGGAGTAATATCTCCTTTTTAAACCTTGCTTCAAAATAACTTTTGCTATTTATTTCTGAGAAAAAAAAATCTAAACATAAGTTTGATTTAAATCTTTCCTTAAATTTCCAGTTTGTCTTTACTGAGTTAGGGAAGAGAAAGGAGGAGGACATTTTCTGGCAGTTTCTGCATTTCTCACTTGTATTTATTAAGAAGTGAAAGGCACCTAAGTGTTCATAGGTACCATGTACAATTAAAASTTGTTTAATGAAGGGGATAAATTAATTATAGACTATTTGAAGTAGGTGACACCCTGCAGATGTAAAAGCAGGTAATGATCCACACTGACAAGCCTGCACTAAAGCCCTTCCAACCAATGCAGAGGGCAGCAGTGCAAACCATGTCACCACAAGTCTCATGCCCAGGAGAGCTGCAGCTCAGCTGTGCAGACCAGGACCASCTGGCTGTCCCTCAGCACTTGCATCTCAGGGCTCCTGAAACTCCCACTGCACATGGCCACCTTCGTTCTGACTTTGTTTTTCTTTTGTAAGCAAGACAGACTTCTGTATTGTTCACCACTACGTGTTAGGATTATTTAACCCTTATGCAGTAAATACACTGCACAGTGTTTTTCTGATAAAGGCCAAAAKAAATGACAGGAAAGTAATGGACAGAACAATCTGCCTCTGTTGTTTTGCATTGATATTCTCAGGGTAAATCAGACAGTGCAGAAATAACCACAAAGTGTTAAACAAAGCTATGCCCATCAAAATCTGAACAGAYACTCTTTTTCCAGACCTTACATGCAGCCAGTTACCTGATTCCCCCTTGCTGGGCTGCTCTGGATGTTTTGGTACCATTTTAATATTTTACTGGAGCTGGCAGTAACCTACTTCAAATGCAAGTGACCCCAGAGAGAGCTATGGTCAGAACACGGAGAAGTAAAGAGTATTTTTGGCTCCTATGAYTTAAATGACATAGTCTGGCAGAGAGATGGTGGTAGAACTTCAACAAGGAAGATCAGAAYACAATTATGCACGGCCAGAAACGTATTCAGTAATAATCCATCATGCTGTCTCTGGCTGCTTTGCATGCAGAAAGATCATCTGCTTTAA
This sequence comes from Cardinalis cardinalis, assembly GCA_014549065.1. Classification (NCBI taxonomy): domain Eukaryota; kingdom Metazoa; phylum Chordata; class Aves; order Passeriformes; family Cardinalidae; genus Cardinalis; species Cardinalis cardinalis. Next base: position 4,692,276 of record JACDOX010000017.1, read on the forward strand.
TCTTCCCAGTTTCCAGACCCACACAGAGCATCATATATTATGCAAAAAGGTACTCTGGGTGGCACCATCGAGCTCAGCACTGCAGCAGCTCTATTGTTGAAAGGGTTTTTTGTGTTTCCCACACCCTCCCTTACCAAGTCTATACTAGGCATCCCCTCTCAGAAAAATGTTTTAAAGTGTTTCTGTCTCAAAGGAGAGGTTCTTRCTACTCACTGTTTCTCCTCATATCCTGCAGCCACACAGAAATCCTTGTTCCCTCCTGCTCACACATGTGCTCTGTCCATCACTGCCTTTCTCCTGTGCTGCAGAAAAGGAACCAGCAGGATGCAGACCTTTCCATTCCCTCCCACATGAGCAATTTAGTAAATTCACCCTGGATGGCTGTTGGGAGAGGTTTTTTCTGTTTGTTTTTAAATCAATTTCTACTGGACACAGTGCATGTGTGGTAGAGAAAAACAGTGTCCTTCAGCAGCATTCAGGGAGTTTTCACCACTAAASAAAAAATATTTTCTGCAAGCAAGTGTCCTGGATAACAGTCTGTGCCAAAAGGAGGGGCCAGAAAAGGACAGTCCGGGCTCAYGACAGGCTTCCCTCTCATGCAAACTCCTGCAGCTGCTGCTGCAGAGGTCAGGGACACATGGTCTGCCCACAGCAGGCTTGGGGACAGATCCTCACCTGGACTAAACGGTCACAGTTCCCTGAGAGTGCAAGGCATTGCACCATGCAGCACCTGGGGAGGAGCTGGCCTCAATTCTTGCTTATTTTGGTTTGGAGCCACACACATGGATCTGCCACATTCCTAAAATTGCTTGTGAGAGCAGAGTGCAGCTCCATTTACTTCCAGGGTGTTGCCTCAGCCAAGGGGAGAGGAGGACCCTGTGCCTGGCTCCCCAGAGGCTGCGATGATTTCTGTGTGTGCAGGGCTGGGAACTGCCCCGTGGTGCCCAGCTGGGCTGAGTGGCAGAGCCTTGCCAGGGGCTGGGGCTCCCCCCACCTCCTCTGCCAAGGACAGCCTGACTCAGGAGCTGACTTCTCTTCTTGTTGTTGTGCTAGCAGGGAGCTAAAGGCTCCCGAGGGACTGTTTATAGAAAATGCTTTTGAATCTCTGCTTCAGCATAGATAGTTCCCATTTAAAACTGAGGATGGACCTTTTATCAAAAGATGTGACAGGCTTTCTTAAGGGTAACTGTCACAGGTGGAGGTATAAAAAGAATAAAAACTCTCTTTTCTCTATTGTTTCAGTTTTTCTGTAATTTTACCAAGCATTTAGAGGGTGAGATAATGCCAGATACATCTGTCTGGCGTTTTTAGGTATGTATCATCTTGGAATCTAAGTGCTCAGGCAATATGTGATAACATCCTGAAATACTTCCACCTCCTCAAGCTTCTCTCTCATTTTTCTTTTATTTAATCTCAAATGAGTTCAAGTAACTTCTGATTTTGCATTTATCTAGATCAGAGGTACAGAAGAAAAATAGACTTCTATAATTTAACAACTGGTAATAACATTACAAGTAAAATTAAAATCTCTAAATCAGGATGAGTACTGAATTAGGAACAGGGAATAAATGATCATAATTTTCTGAGTATAAGAAGGTATTGCAAATGATTGCTTTGAAATATTACCATTACTTTTCGTGTGTTTCCTCTGGTCACAGAGGGGAGTATTTCAAAGCCTAGTTGTCCTCAAAATTATACCCAACAATAAATCTACCTGCACATAATGATCAAATGTCACTGTAAAAACCCTACCAAAAGGGTTATTGTGCCCTCACTTGAGGAACCACTTGACTCCTAAGCAAAAAGAAAAACTAACAAGCTTCCAGAGCAAATTCACCCCCACCAAAGACCCAAAACATCAAAATCCCAGCAAATGCTGCTGAGATAAGAATATCCAGTAGAGGTTTAAGTTCCATGGACCCCAAACTGGTGTTTCCAGAGTGCAGAACAGACAGTAGCTTGTGCTTTAACAGAGATGGAGATTTCCCTGATACTGCAAAGCTGATTGTCATTCAAAAGGAGATCAGACCCCCCTCAAAACTTGAACAGTTTCTCCCCAAGGAGACAATCAGACATGAGAACCTCAGGGACAGTGCAATAAATACCCCTCACAATGAGCAGAAAGCCATGCCATTACTAAGAGAGTGAAATGCCATAACACATACAAATTTAAAAATTATAAGTCCAATGCATGAGCCTTTCCCTTTTTGAAAGGATCTTCCCATTTTYGTTCCCTCAGACACAGGGATTTCCCAACAACATTTCCCCGTGGTACACTCTGGTTTGGCTGGTCTGACAGCTCACGTGGAAAAAACCCTAAGGCAGACAAAAGGTTATTCCAGTAAACTTGTTTGTGTTATACTTGGCTTAATCTGGGCCATTTCCTTAACTTTAAGAAAAGGACCAGGGATTAAAATAGGTGAGAGTGGTGAGGAAGCACTTCATTTGTGCTCCACCTCACTGTAGTCACTCAAGGCCCAGCCTGCCACCTCTCACCCCATGGTGCACTCCCTGCCTTTGGTGCTTCACCTCTGCTTGCCTGGGAAAACATTTCCATCATGACATGGAGGAACACAATGTGAGTGCCAGTAAACACCCTGGTCAGCGAGGAGCATGTCCTGTATCACAGAAAGTGAAAAGTACTTGTTACAGCCTCAAGGCTGTTATTTGCCTTCTCTTTTGCTTTTCCATATATTAATGATTTAACTAAGATATTTTTCCTTTAGAGGGTAGAGGAAGTGACATCAAAAGAAACCTAAACAATACCTGGAAATTAGTAACCTTTGCATCTTTTCAGACAGCAGTACAGGTCACACATATAGTGAAAAACCTAAACAAGCTGCATGAACTGTTATATTTAACCAAGTGAAGGGCTGGATGCATTATTCTTCCAGCTAGGTCATAAGTATGTGGTATTTTACACTCTATCTGGTACACAGTTGGAGTTTGCTCTCCTCTAGGAAAAGGAGTCAAGTATCTTGTGTGTCTTGCACTGTTTGCACTGAAGGGGTCAGATGTTAAACCACTCATGCTGGAGCACTGGCTGCTTGAAGTACATTCATTATGGATACCAACTTGCCAGTGGCCAGGGCTTGATAAGGGTCAGTTGACCTTCCTGAGAATACTTCAAGCAGCAGAGGCAGCAAAGAAAAAACAAACCCACACAAATTCAAAATTCTTTTAGTAGAGCCATTTGTCAGGAGATACAAAAGAGTTTGTTGGGGGGAAATGCTTCCCCTGCAGAAACTCTCAGGCTCAAAGATCTGGGAAAGCACTGCTCTGGCAAAGGATGGTTGTTTACAAAGCATTACCTAGCAGGCAAGGATTGCATGGGGATGTAAGGATGTACATGTGAAATCTAATTACTACCTGGAACAGAACAAGAACCTGAGGAGAATGCCTGTGTGAGCTGAGCTCTCAATAACAGAGGAGGGGGTGCAGCTTGCTCATCATTCTGGTGACAAAATCAGTCTTCTCTGCCTACACTTGTCCAGAGCCTGCCAAGATCAATGCAGAGACTCCCACTGACTGGGAGAGGCTGGAACCCATGGATTCAAATGAGCATTGCACTTCAGGAGGTGCATAATTTCATGCTTTGAATGCAATATAAACAGTGAAATAAAAATCACTAACAGAGTTTGGAAACAATTGCTGGTGTTTATGCAGCAGCACTTGCCAATATCAGAAAGCTTCAAGCACTGCTTAGATGCATTCCTGGTGTCTTTATACTAAGGTGAGTTTAATTCTGTCACTGTGGCATTTGGCTCTTACTGAAGAGATGAGGTTTAAAGGGACCTCACTATCTGCTGAGAACAATGTGCTTCTTATGAAAGCAGACATTTTTTGTACAAGAAGCCATGCTTTTTCTGCAAACAGATATTCACATGCCCATCTGCACARCAATCCAACCACATTATGGATGGGGAAGGCAAAGGCATGTACAGCTGTRGCACAACATCTGGATACACATGCTGCAACAGACATATAAGAGGAGGGAGAAAATCCCTCAAAGTTTCTGGAAATCTTTCCTGAACTAGTAAGAGCATTCTTTCCAGCACTGGAGACTGCATGTACAAACCTAGGTAGGCAATAACACAAAGAAGTGTCTAGGAAAAAATCAGGGCATGCAGGAAGACAAGAAACCCAGGAAGCATGAGAGTCCTTCCTTTTTGCAATGTGTCTTGATCATCTCCACCATCTTTCTAGCTCTATGTCACAGAAAAGCTAAACTAAAATTTGGTCACTGAAGGGTGACAGAGACCCAAATTGTTKTAAAAGGAAAACATGCATTGCAACAGGAGCAGCAGCAGCAAAAGACTGGTTATTGCTATCATTGTCACACAAGGGTGAGCACTCCTCCAGCACTGTGACAAAATTCTTTGCCAAGAAATCTGTATGAAATCCTCACTATCTTTTCCTTTTTACATGTATGCTGGTAGAAACTCATCAAAGGTTTCAATTAAAAATCACTTAATTTGGGAAGGCAAAGACTTAAAAATCCTATTCCATTTTGCCTTATCCATTGGGACCAGGTTTCACTCTTTTCCAAATAACAGAGCACAATGGAACATTTGTGAGTGTACTCTATCTTCTATAAATAAATCTGACAGCATTAGAGAGAAATCCACAGTCCCTTGTGAGATCAGTGCACAGTTGCATGTTTGTATGAGTGTACACCTTCCATTAGTCTGAAAAAATCAGAACTTACTGACATAATGGGTAGTTGTAATCAAGGCAGAATAAAGCTCTCCACCCAGTTCCTAAATTTTTCTGTTGCCATTAATCATCTCTGTTTGGAACAGTGTTTCTTGTTTACTAGCAAACAAGTGCCTGCAGACAGGCTAAGTATTTCCCTCCCAGTATTACAGCACACTCGTACCAGGATTCATACCTGAGCTGCCAGCAGGAGAGATGCTCTTGCCCCTCCCCCTCTCACAAAGTCAATGTGCCTTTTGTACAGCTGTCCTTCCCTGCCACAGACCAGCAGGGCTCACCTGGGGGCTCTGGCCTAAGGGTCTCCTCTTTCCTTGATGCATTAATGAGCAGCCCTCCCTGCACTGAGCCAGCACAATTCATCAGCATCCCTGGATGCTGCCAACACCTGCTCAGGTGCACTGCCAAGGTCACAGCTCTGCCCTGCATCCTGATGGCAGGAGAGCAGAGCACAGGGTGTTTTTCTGCTGAAAGCCCTGCATTTGTCACCCTGCTCCTCGCAGGTGTTGTGCTGAAGGTATCCATCTTCCTGCTTGCACTGAGCTGAGCTGACAAACAACACACCTCTGAGAGCTGGAGGAGGACAGGGAAAGGCTAAAACTGAAACAGAGTGCAGCTGATGGTGTAATGGCAGCTCTCTGGCAGATGCCTTTGGAGGTTAATTACCTTTCCAAAGAGTAACGATGCATCTTTTCACCCATACCATAATATCCTGCAATGCTAATTCTCATTTTGGAGACAGGAAAACTAATGACAGAGAAAAGGTTTTATATATATATAACTCTGAGGAAAGGATAAATTCACCATAATGGGGTACTAGACTCCATCAATAAAAACTCCTACCAAAAGATCACAACTCAGAGTATTCCCAGAACATAAATATTTTGTAGGATACACCATCATTAGCAAAAGCCATCAAGCTTTTGTTTCAATAAACAGCATCTGCCAGGAGCATCTTCTCTGAAACAGACAATATTAAACAAAATTTGGTCTCTCATTTATTAAATGGGCAGCCTTCTGGGCTCATGTCTCAAGAGTCTTCCAAAAGCTTTAAAAAACAAAGAGACCTTTTGAAAGAGACTCATCTCATTTGCTGCAAGATTTTCCATCTTAAATACTCCAACAGGTGTTATGAAAGTACCAATGTTTTGGACCTGCTGAAGGATGCTCCTGAATCCCTCAGCTATACTAAGCAACTGCATACCCACCTTACTATCTCAGCAATAGAAAGTAACTCTTTATTTTTTTGCTGTTAAAGAAAATAAGAAAATGAAGGGAAGAAAATCAGCTGGGAAGGGGCTCAGGTACAAAGGCTTCAGTGTAGGAGCAACTTGCCCTACCCATATTCTAGCTTAGCAGTGGGAATGTGGCCAGCCCTAAGCCAGRCCCCTGGGCTCCCAACAGAGTCTGCTAGCAGGAGAGAGGGCAAAAGCACCTGGAAAAACAAATCTCTTCCACCTTCTCTGTGAGATGCAGAGAAACAAGCAAAGAAGAATGAGTAGAAACCCCAGGGTTGTTGCTGGTCTTGGTAGGGACTGAACCAGTGATTCCAAAATGCAAGGTTCCTTCTCGATTCTGTAATTACTTTCCTACTCATTAAAACACCTGGCTAAAATGCCTATTAGCTTCTCTTCTGCTCATGCTCACTTCAAATATTTTTTGGCGTTAAAAAAAAAAGGTAAAAATGTTAGAAAAAATGTTAGTAGCCAAAATAGAATGCATCTCATGACAAAATTCCTACAAGTCAAAAATCCATAGGTTGAACACCATCAAGTTTTCCCTGACCTTGTGTTTTTTTGGCCAGGTTTGTTCTGTCCTCGCTGTGCTGCTGCTGTGCTGTACAGCTCCGTGGCTAAGGGGCATTTTTAATATTTTTTATATTTTGTTTGTTTTTAAAGAGACAGCTAAAAGCCAAAGTCATCCTAAAAATACCTTTGAAATACTTTTTGTCAACTAACTCTAGCCATGCTGAAATAGTCACTGCAATATCACAGGCAGAAGGCTTTACCTTTTCAGATGCTGGAGTGGCAGGTTGAAATGTCATCTAACTCATGGCTGAAAATGATAGAAAAATCAATGCAAAGAAGGCAGTCCCATTACAAGAAGGTAATTTTCAGGCTCACTTGTGGTACTAGTTTCCAGAAAGAAAGACGTAGCATGTAGTGGGCAATGCTCTGCCAGCTGAAAAATTTTATGTTGAACATTCCCATTAGAAATTTATTGTAAATTAGGGTGATTTATGTAGAGAAGCTGGAAAGACGTGGTGTCATGTCCCAGCACTTCCCTGGATTTTCACAGTGAGCAGATTTAGACCAGACCTGTGCCCTGAAGAAAACTGTGAGGAGCAAGAGGCAAAAGCCAAACATTTCAGCACTCTTGTTGATTTTCTCTGCCCCAGGATTGGCTGGYCCTTGCTGGGGCACAGCAGCAGTGCCAGCTGATGGCAGTGCCACCCTCCAGCCTTTACCCCATGTCCTCTCTGAGCTGCTGCCTCTGCACCTCTGGGTGGCCAGACTGGGACAGACAGAGCCAGCACTGCACAGAGCAAAGCCCAGGCTGCAGGTTTTGTACAGGGACAGCTCACATGTCTCTGCAGGGTGTTACACCCCACAGTTCTCTTCCTTGTGCTTTGGGCACCTGCACTGTCCTGAAGGACATTTCTCTCAGCAGTGAAGCTCGCCTTGGATGCTGCTTTCATAACATTTCAAAATGCTCTGACTTCCCTCATGGACATGTGAGTCAGTGAGTCTCCTTTCTGAGGCACTGGGAACATCAGGAGAGCCTTCTCCAGCATTAACTCCTTCTGCTTTTGCAAATCCTCCAGAGATAACAAATAGGAGCTTTCACCCAACTCTGCAGATGGATTAGCAAGCAGCAGCTCCCAAATATTTTAAATTCAAGTAATATTAAACTCAGTGCTGCAGAAAAGAAATCAATAATGCTTTTCCATGTTGATTTTTCTTTCCTCTCATTTCATTCCTCTCCTACAGCTGCTGCAGGGATACTGACTGCAGTATCTCAGATACCATACTGCAGTTGGCAGCATAACCTTACTTATGACATGCTCAGAGACAGATGTTTTTCTTCACATCTACCCTTCCTCTCCTACCTTTGGAGCAGACTAATGAGATACTCTGCAGCTCTGGTTCAGAGCCTGGTTATTAAACAGCCAGGGAAAATGATGCTGGCACAGCAAACAGTATCACTGAATTACTATGAAAGGTGGTGATGAGAAAATACATCTGCTTTGAAGGAGAAAAATGGTCTGTTTTCAGTCAAGAGCTCTTTCCTGTTTAACAGCCCAGCCCATCAGCAAAGTGTTAGCTAGTGTACACAGCAATTTGTAGGCCACACAGAGGGCAGCAGCTTGTGCCTGGAAGCTGCCACACACCTCCCATGGTGGATGTGTCTACCTAAGGACTGTTCACAGGACGAAGAATTTATGAGCTGTGATTATTGGGGATTTGTTGTTTGTTCTTTTTTTTTTTCTTTCCTGCTTATCTTTAGAGAAATGGAGCAAAATAATAKACTTTCCCCTGCAGTTTCCTCTGTGCAGGATGTTGATTAAAGCTCTGTCGCTCAGAAAGTCTTACCAGACCCTTCCTGAGTGCTCATTCTTGAGAGGCAGAGCACTGCTTTCCAGAGACACTGGCTAATTGCTTTGCTTGGAACTTTGTTTTGCATGCCATTGAAAACTCCTGCACTAGAGGAAGGGAAAGGCTGACTTGCACAAACCCTTTCATATTAGCCTTAACCTGCCAACTTTTTGGAAAATCTCCTGTCYCCAAATCAATCACCTGCCTAATTTCATTTAAAAACTATTTAAAATAACTTAAAAATAAAATTATTTAAAATTTTAAATAATAAAATGTATTAATTCTATGACATTTTGTGACACCGGAGATTTAATTTCCTTAAAAATGAAAGTTCTCCCTAATAGCAGTTGTCATAGCAGAAGCTCCATGATCCGCCCTGACAGAAGCAAGCAGAAGATGGTGGGCTCCTGCTTCCTCACCATAACTACCTAGCAAGGAAAGCCCATGAGCAGAACAACATTACCCTTCCTCTTCCTCACACGCTGGCTGTGTCATTTCAGCCAAGAAAGGTGCTCAGTGGTGACACAGCATTCAGAATGCAGTTTTCAAAYTCTCACCCAGTCATGGTGGATGGCCACAGACATAGATGTGTCCTGCAGCTTGGGATGGTCCCTGGACGCTGTCTGGAGCTTCTCAGGTCCCTAGGACTATCCAGGATGGTAGGAAGTTTTAAACTGGAGTGAAATAARTGAAGAAAGTGGTAGATTTTATCCCCACTGTCAGCTGTGCAGCACCAATACAAAACCCAGAAGGATGTAGCTGTAGGATGCAGACATCAGATGCTGTCTGTTTCTCTCTCTTTTACCTGTTGTGGTCTCTATCACTGAACTTCCAAGGTCCCTCCTAAGAACATGCACCTCCCCATGTGAAAGRTGAAACCAGCTCTGATAAGTGACTTTTCAAATGCCACATGGATGTTTGCATCAGCCCCCAAACTATTTTGCTGCATTTCAACCATGGGCTGAATAAGCTCAGGCTGCCTGTATCCTAGACAACAGCTTCAGTGAAMTGCAGCTGAAGGCAGGAAAAGGCAGGCAGGGATGAAGCATAACTCAGACCTGTACCTAACTTAAAATGGATTTGGGCCAGCTCTCCTCAGCCTAAGCCTTATCCAGTGTCTAATCAATCTGGAGCATTTCTTTATTGGTTCATAGATGGGTCTTTTATGCAATCTGCCAAGAACACCAGGCTATGTATCTCACTTTAAGAGATTATAAATAAATAGAAGTGCCTCTTTCTGCTCCTTCAGACAGGAAAAAAAATGCAGAAGGAAGAGTTAGTACTGCTCTGTGGCAAGTTAGAAGCAAAAAGGAGTGCCTCCAAAACTAATTCCAAACAAAACCCTAAAACTCATTCTTAACACAATAATTCAAAAGAAATTATCCTTTTTTTTCTTATCCTCACATCAACCACTAGATCACATGGTTTATTTTGCAAGTTTCTTTTTGTTTTCCTAKCATCTATATATGCTGCTGCTATGTTTTTCAGATATTCTGTTCTTTCTGCATGCAAAGAAAGAGGCTTCTTACATCCAGAGGCTTCTTGACTCCAAAATTAAAGTTTAAAAAAAATTCTAAGGCACGGAATAGAATTAAAGTAACAGGAATTGTTGTCCTAAAATGGTCATTCTTATAAATGAACTTGAAGACATGAAAACAGAATCCCGTCTTAAACGTGAACTTCAATTTAAGATGTTCTCAAGGGAAAAAAAAAAAACCAACAGGGATACAGAACTCAAAAGACCAGATTATTATTCATTTGGAAGGAAAAACTGAGAAAAACCCCAGGTCCTCCACAGACTGGGTTGTTTGAGCTATTGCAGTAAAGGAGCCAGGTGTTACTACAGCCACTTGGCAGAGGGACAGTGGGACAGCCAATAGACAGACAAAACTCTCCATGAAGGCAAACAGCCAGAAACTAAAGGCAGGTTTCCATCCCTTCCTAGAACCATTGCTGGAAACACACTCTTCACTTGCCTCTTCTTTGATTATTTTAGAACATGCTAGCTATAATATCAGCTTTTTTCCAGATGTCAATTTCATCATATTTGTCATATTAAATATTCAATTATGTCTATTTTAATTTTTTTTTTGTAATGGCCTGTGTTCTGCTGTTTAATAGCATTCTGATTAAGGAACCAACCATTCTCTTGCCTACATTTCATTTCTCACATTCCTTAATCTAGATTTAGTGTGTGTGGGAGCCTAAGTAAGTGCTACCACTCCTCTGATAATCAGCAATTTGTTATCACATTAGGGGTGGCCAAAGTATTCAAGCTAAGAGCTGCTACTAACCTAAATTTAAGCAGAAGGCATGTTATTGAATTACAGAGAAGAGGCAATGGATAGCTATAAAGGAAAGTAAACAATATGATCTCTTCAAAATCAATTATTAATATTTTGAGGAGTGAGGAAGACAGACCAGTTGCAGCTGCCAAAACAGAGGGGGGAGTAACAGATTTACTAAAACTCACTTAGACATGAGGAAGAACTACACAGAAAAATGAAGGATGTCAGATGACCTAAGGAGGAAAAAGAAAAATATCCAATCCCCCACCCTCCTTCTCCCACAAAAATCCCTCAAACCCCAGCAACAATAAAACCCAACCAAAAAAACCTCCCAAACACAGACACAAAATATCCTCCAACAACTACCAGAACAATAATCTGGACTCATGGATWTGCTGCAGAGAAGGTGCAGAGGCAGGACTGATCTGACCTAATGTGCTGCTGTGCTGAAGCCATCTGGGGACCTGAGCCAGCASCAAATTAGCAAAGGGAATTTCTGTGCTTCTGGTTTAGAGGCTTTAAATTGCACCAGACTCTGTGTTGTGCTAAACAGCCACTCAAGCTCAGGTGACAGCAAATGCACACCTTGTCTGAAATGCTTTTAATATGGCAGTGCCCCTCTGCCAGTGCCAGAGTGAAGATCAGAGTTGCTCTGCTTAGCCCATGAAGTCTTTCCTATGGGAAGGAAGTATTCATGGTGATCCATTCTTAGTGTTATTTGCTCATTTTTTTATGTGCAGGGTAACATAAAAGGGCAATAAGTTTACAAATACAACTGTTATCAGCACAAATCTCTGCTGGGGATGCAACACAAAGTTGATTTCTCTGGGTTCTACCACAGAACTCAGCCTGTGATCACAAAGGCAGCCCTCAGAGAACCCTGCTGTGACAAGGCACTAAATGCTGTAATGAAGTGGGAGACAGGGAAATCCTTGACCCTAATGCTCAGATGTAAACACTGCATTTTTTTCTTAATGTCAGAATCAACATTCACATTTGCCCATCCCACGTTGGTTGGTCTATCTGCAGGTGCAAAATCATATTAATCTTCTCTCAAATTCTCACGTCATTTCAAATTGAACAATGACCTTAAATAATCAGCTGCCTGCATGAACTGTGCACGACACAGACATCCTTTGTAAATGGTGGTTTTGTGACAACAGTTCCTCTCCTGCCTTTGCTTTTGACTGTTCACCTGACAACATCACTTAGCCGAGGGTTTAGGGAAATAGAGCAATGTTTTCATAGAAGCACACACACCTGTCATTTCAAAACCCTGCCATGTGGAGAGAGCTGGACTTTAAAACAAGCACTRAAAGTCAAGTTACACCACATGCTGCTCCAGGCAAACTTGAATCAGCAGCCTGGCACAGAGATGGGAAGGTGAAGGCCTTGCAGAGCTGGCTGAGATCCAGGTGCCCTTCCTCCCTGGTGGTTCTCCTCACCACGGGTCACTGCCCAGGTCACTGGTGCTGGTGCTGGCCTGGGCACCTCACAGCCTGGCTCTTACTGCAAGAGGTACCACCTACCCAGAGCATGGGAGCACCTGCTGCAGCCATGCCAGCTTCCTTCCCTGCTGGGGAAGCTCTGTGTGCCCTGGGACAGGGCGCTGAGCTGCAAACCGCACRGCTCAGTACGTGTGCCACACGCGCTCCTGCACTGCAACCTGGTGATTCTCTGCCAGGCAGCAGTGACTCCCTCAAGCTGTGCAGTTAAACCAAAGCATTTAGGAGAAGCGTGCTCCAAAATCCCCTCTCACTTCTCTGTTTGAGAATGGTAAAGCACCGAGGTGTAATTGTTCGTGATGGCACTTCTAGATGATTTAACACTGGATGAGGTAAAACGCACCAAGCTTTTCTGTAGAGGACAAACTGGCTTAGTCTGAAACACACAGCATCACTTTCCTCTACAATTTCTAGGAACACATGAGAAACAAAAGGAAAAAAGATTTWAAATCTTTARCCGTTGTCAGTTTATTATGTGGAACAAAGGCAAAACAAAGCACATGTTGTGCAGGAATGTGAATGAAATGCTCCAGAGAAAGACAAAGCCAGCTGCCTGTTGTATCCTCCTTCCCTGCAGACTGACTCAGTGCCTGCTGTCCTCGGAGGACAATCAATCAGGCAGCCACAGTCCCACCTCCATGAGGATCAGCTCTCTCCTCAGTGAATGAATGACAGRGGCTTCAGCAGGAACCACTTGGGGCCATGGATGCTCAGGATGCAATGAACCTGACAGCAAGCACCTGCACAGGCTGGAGCCATATATTTTGATAGCACATAAAACACAGGGTGAATTGCCTGGAATGTCTCACAAGGCATTTTACCAGCCAAAACTTCATTAAGCATCAGAAAGAAAAATAATAAGAAAAATTTAGGAAAATCAACCGCAAGCAACCCAAACCAAGCAGAAAAGCCAAACTAAAACAAGAAAACCACCCAAAAACCACCCAAATCCCTGCCACCCTGAAACCTAGAATAAAATCCACTCTCCACAGATTATTTTAAAATAGCTCCAAAATTTTGTCCAGTAACATCAATTTTCCTCCTCCTTCCTCCGGAAAAMTCAGCAAGAAAAACACGTTTATCATGAGATTAATTTTTTATAACCAGGCTTCACAGTAATTATGAAATAGTTTTCCCAAGTGACTCAAATCTTCCAGGCTAAAACCTGAATGAGGTGGACACTCACATCTTAAAACCTACTAAGCCAGCCAGTTAGAAACCAATCTGGTACATGGTAGCTAAACAGCATAAATGAAGGTCTAATCCAAAGCCACTGAATTTTTTCCATGGCTTTAACAGATTTGGGAACAAACTTCTGATTAACATAAGTCCCCAATCCTGCAATTATACTTTGGCAGAGGTCTGTCTCCACAGCTGCAATGTCAAGCCTGCTGCTGGGTAGTATTTTAGAAGTCTGACTAGAAGTTTGTAACTGAGACARATCTTTATTGTAATCAAGGGATTAGTAAAGACTTTGTGTGGAAGTGAAAGGGATCTGTGCCCMACTCCCTCTTTGCCTTTCTGTGGAAGAGCAGACTGCACTGCTCTGTTGRGTTGCTTGCAATGAGCTCAAAATAKAATTTCTTTCATTAAGCATYTCATGCCCTTAGAATTWGCAGAAAGTTAGAAGTTTCCTTTAATTTATACCTGTTCTATGATTAATGTCTCTGCACACAATCCACATAACTTTGATTGGCAATGAATGTGTGAGCATTCCAGAGCAGCAGAACCTCAAATACTTCCACCATCTTCACCCTTACTTCTATTAACYGGATTAGATTTGAGAAAGGTACATGTCCAGTTCAAAGCATCCTGTCTGGAGAGGTCTGTACACTTTTGGTATGGAGTCCCTAAAAACTGAGTTATTATTACAATTTCACTCTCTTTTTTGGTACATGCATGTCTCTGTAAGAGGCTGGAATGGTGCTTGCGGTATTAATCTCTTTGCTTCCTTGACTCCATATGGAAGCTTCTCTAGAGGACTCAACTATGCCATGCCAGATGGATTTATTTCAGCAATGGACCCTTGCCATAAACTGTCAGTGTAAGTCCTGAAAAGCCCAGAATTGAGCTGTTGTGAGTTAGGGGTCTTCACCTGTTATTTTTGTTGATCCATAGATAATTATTACCACAAATAGGCAATGTTGAATTGTCCAAAAGGTTAATGTCACTCATTATCTTTCAGGTCTACTTTACAGATGATTTCCAGATAATTGATAAAAGTGCTGAGATTGTTACAAGTCTGCTTGAAACTCCCTTCCCTCAAAAAATTCTCCCTAAATTTTTCAGTCTTTGCCATCCATATTTGATCCTACTTCTCTTTTGATCTAAAGTACTGGCACCAATTGTTAGAAGATAATTCTTTTTTGCTGCTTTTCTGTGAAAGAAGCAATTTTTGTCTTTGTTAGCCAGGCTGACAGAAATGCCTCTAGACTGGTTTTAATTTGCTTAATTACATAACTTGTCTGGATTTTATAGCATGGCTTTAGCAGAACACAAAGCCTGGGGAAAAACCCAGACTGGACTGCAGCTGTGAAAACTCTCATTGACCACTGGTGTGTCTTATCCCTCCACTGTATCTCCTGGCAGTCCCACATCCTTCTGGCTCCTTTTATCCCTGGTACATGAGCCTGGCAGCAGCACTGCCAATTAGTGGAGATTAGCAGACCTTCTAACCCATAGGTTTCAGTGAAAAAAAGAAAAAAATTATATATATGTAAATTAACCAAGGGTTAGCAGCCAGCCTGCACTTTCTTTTTCACATCTTATTGTACACCATAAATAACTACCTATACTTTCATTCTGCTGCTCAGCAACAACTTGCAACTCACTGTGGTCTTGCAGCCAGCTGTGTCAATGCCTTTGCCCCACTCTCCAAGTGAGATGTCCAAATACCCATTCTGAAAGCCTCCATCACCCTTCCCTCTCATCTTAACACCCTCATTGCCCCCCACACCTCCTGGAGCATTGTGCATACRCAGATCTGCCTCCTTTCACAGATCTTCACATGAGCCCTTGACAAATTAATCAGTGCCTCGTCCTCTCTGCACAAGTGGCTGTCAACAAAGCAGATGGTGCTGTCCCTTATAACACCTTGTCTCTCACATCTCCCTCTCTGCCTGTGTCCTGCAGTTTTCTGACAGGAGCTGCTGCATGGCTTTATATAGATATTTAATAGTATTGAAAAGAGCAGACAATTCCCAGGACATTGCTTATCTGTTCACAGAGATAGTTGCAAGTAGATGAATGAACAGAAATGCATCAAAACTCAATCCTGAAAAATTCTGAGGATCATTAAATASTCTGTTGGCACAGGAAAATGTCCCCTGGGAAACAGATTTGTGAAGACTCTAGAGTGCCCATGGTCCCTACTCAGGCAGGTTTGACTCGTACAGGGAAYTTTCACCCTTCCCTGAAATAGACTATCATTTTCTGACTGAACCTCGGAAATCTGGAGATCACAAAAGCATCTAAATGGCCGTGTGGTTTCTATGAATTTCCCTTGCTTTCCCCCATATTCCCCAAACAGAATGAGAACAGAGAAATGAAAACAAAGCCATAAATTATTCCAACAGCTAAACTTTCCCTTCCCAAGTATTGCTTTTTCCCATACACCCCAAACTCCAGTTTCCAGTTTTAAACTTTTAAAATGRAATTTATTAATGAAAGATTTCATTTGGAAGAATCATTCCAATTAATACTAACAAATATCAGCACTTCATCTCACCCTTCCTGCCCATTTTGATCTGCTGTTGTGTAACAGACACTTGGACTTCAGTGGAAACTGCTGGAAAAAGAAATTAGGAGTCCCTTTGATGCAGAATACTTAATCCAAACCCACACATGAAGTCCTCACAGAATCACAGAGAACCCWCAGTTGAAAAACAAACCCCTGCATTGAGACCACACACTCTACATCAGCCAACAAACACCAGCTTGTTACACTGGTATCAGACATCAGAGCCATCAAAGAACTGTGTAGGAAAAATTCATCACTAATACTCAGCTTGGGCTGATGAATCAATATCTGTGACAAGATCAGTGTCATCCATGAATGAGATTTCTACTGTGGCAAGCATTAACAAGAAGCTGAGAAATGGTGCTGTGAGCTCAGTGTGTCACAGAAACACCCACAGCACATCACTGAGTGAGGAAGAACAGACCTCACCATCTCTTTCATGTGAGTTTGGATGCAAGAGGGGCTATTCCATGTATAAAGCTAACATCCRTTTAATATGCAGATTTTGCTACAGCCTCACTGCCTACATAGAAAGGGCTTCAGCCCTCTTTCCTTGCTCAGGGCTTCAAGCTATGGCATTTCTGAGCTTTCCTGATCCTGGAGGACACTGATCTACTCAAACAGGGTGAACTGGGACCCAGCCTGCTGATCTAATGATTATAGTCCACAGGATTATTGCCAGACACAGACAAAGGCTTTTCAGCAAACTAAGCAAAAGTAAACTCTGGAGTGACAGAGAGCCAGAAACAGCCCTGGAAAGTCTGGGAGGCTGCTCYTGTGACTAGAGAAAAATGAGGTGCAATGGAAAGCCCTGCCTGTGGAAAGGCTTCTCTGCTATTAATATATACCAGTGGCTGCTACCCCACATCTCRGCTCCTCCCTTAATAGCAGCAAAAACCTTATTTTATGGGGCTGCAGGTCACCTTATTCTCCTTCTAACTAACAAGGTGCTGCCCTAGGCAGTTGGTTTTGGCTACGTATAGGGCCAATCACCCTGGTGCTGCTTTTTCTGGGAGCAGCCTTCTGTTTGGGACTTTGAGAAGGGAGTAAAAAATGAAAGCTCAGGACAGGCTGCAAAACTTTTCAGTCTTATTTGAAGTTTTAGCTCCTTTTCCTCTCCTGCTCAGCTAAAGCTGTGGAGCGGACACAACAGAAGACATCCAGGTCCTTGAGGAATGATCCCACTCAACGAGAAAGGCAAGAAGGAAACCCCCAAACTGCAGGCCTGTCAGTCTCACTTCAGGGCTTGGTAAAGTTACGGAGAAGATGATTCTGGGAGGTATTGAAAAACACCCGAAAGACAATGCAGCTATAGGTCACAGCCAGCATGGCCTCATGAGAGGAAAGTCCTGCTGATCAAACCTGATTTCCTCAATGACAGGGTAACCCATCTGGTTGACCAAGGGAAACCAGCTGATGTAATCTTCCTGGATTTCAGTAAAGCTTTCAATATTGTCCCATAAACACATTATGGGCTGACAATGGAGTGACATCAAATTGGAGGCCTGTCACTAGTGGAGTTCCACAGGGCTCTATTTTAGGCCCTGTGCTCTTCAGCATCTTCATAAATGACTTGGATACAAGATTGGGAGGAGCCTTTGACTCCTCAGAGGCAGGGAGGCCCTGCAGAGAGACCTTGACAAGTTGGATCACTGGGCAATCACCAATCATATGAATTCCAACAATGGATAGTGCTGGATTCTGCACCTGGCGTGGGATAACCGTGGATGTATGGACAGGCTGGGGAATGAGGTGCTGGAAAGCAGCACTGCAGAAAGGGACCTGGCTGATGGAAAGTTGAACATGATTCAGCAGTGCCCTGGCAGCCAGGAGGCCCAACCTGTCCTTGGGGGCAGCAGGGCAGATATTAGAAAAATGATCTGCACCCAGARAGTGGCTGGGCACTAGAAAGGAYTCCTCAGGGCMGTGGTCACAGGACCAAGCCTGACACAGTTCAAGAAGTGTTTGGACAACACTCTCAGGGATATGGTGTGACTCTTGGGCATGGTGTTCTGCAGGGCCAGGAGTTGGACTTGATAATTCTTGTTGGTCCCTTCCAACTCAGCATATTCTGTGGTTCTGTAATAATTCTTGATCTCAATGAGATGGGTTTATCAGTAGCTACTGCTCATCAGGGAGAGGAGTGGAAAGTACTTCCCACAGATAGTAGTGCTTTCCCTACAAATATGATATTCCTCCTCTGCAACCCATTTCTGCAGCCCAATTCTTCCCATACCTAYACCCCCTCCTGCCCTTTATGTTGTCTCTGAGAGTCTTGGCACTGACTTATACAAGCAACTTTCACTTCACTCTTTCAGCAATTCCTGCAGTTCAAGAGGTTTGAAGTCAGCCACAGTGTTAGACAGGAACAAATGCAAATGCCTAGGGCCAGACCTGTTTAGATTTCAGCAAAARTATAAATCACCTCTGATTCTGTTTTTATTTGCTGCCTTAAGCTAGTCATTAAAACATTGAAAACAATCTGGGTGCAATCATTTTCTTCTGATCCAGCTCCTTTCCCCCGTAATCAGCACTCCAGGAGAACATATGGGCTTCCTCTGTCACTTGGCCTCTGATTTACACCACAGTAAATCTCCTGGAGTCAACAGAATTCCCCAGGAGCCACACTTGGCCTCACTGCATGTGAGCAACTGCTGAAATTAAATGAGCACCTGTGTCACAAGGAGGTTGCCTTGCAGGACTGTTCCTCGAGGGGGGAAGGATGTGCCAGTGATGGGAGGGTGCAAACAGCTCCACCCCACAGCTCCACCCCACAGCTCCAGTGCACTGATGGCTGGGAGAGCTGACAATCCACTTCCCTGAGCAGCTCCTTACAGTCTCAAGTGGCCACCAAAAACCTGAACGCATCTAGTCTGGGAGAAGGAACTTCAGGAGGCTCTTTCAATTTTCAAATGTTTCTGTTTGGACTGGGAAGGTTACAGTTTTTCACASTATGTTAAGCAAGGAAGACATTATCAAGAGACCAACAAATCCAGAGAGCTTTGCAGAACTGCACTGTAGGTTTAAAATGCAGGTTAGCCAGAGCTGTCCCCAAGAAGAGCTTTCTCATCTAGTGGTGTTAATTCAGGTTTCAGCTGCACAGTCAATCAGTTCAAATAGTCTCTGGCTGGGATTTCTGCTAAGCTCCTCCTTCGGAGTCAATTCCTACTCTGCTTCCTGTTACAACAGGTTTATTTCTACTCCTATTGTTGGCAGACCCCAGCCAGATAAAAGAAGCTAACAGGGTACAACCTTTCTCCCATCATCTGAATTCCCCATGCTACAATCACTGAAGTCTTAGAGAAGTTGCATTTAGAGTGTTCTCTTGTCAAAACTTGTAGAGAAAAAAAAACATTGTGTTCTCCACTTGTAAAATGTGTACAGAGGTAGTGTGAATATTACAAAGCACAGGATTTCCACATCAATCAGCTCCACTGAGAAACAAAATATTGTCTGAAAATGATACCCACAACTTTCTATTACTGATCCTTGCATTTTTAAACCTTCCAGGATGAAAGAAGAACAGCTTCCTAGAACTGCTTGTGCCTAAACAGGTGAAAGGAAGTTCATGAAACCTGAAATTCACTTTGACTGTGACAACAGAAAAACAGCTCCTAGGAAAACAGAGCAAACCTACACACTTTTGTGATAACTAGAAATGAAAATGTGGGATGTTTCCCCTTATTCCCACTGATTGGTTGGTTGAATATATAGCTTGCTTATCCCATGGCCGTTCGATCTGTGTAAGGGCCAAGGGGAAACAGAACTACCTGCTCCTGGCTGCAGGAGTTACCAGAACTGAGATCCAGTTTTGCATGTGTACAAAATTCCTACACTCCATGGTCTCAAGCAGCAGGACAGCAACAAGGATAAGAAATAACTCTCAGCATCCTGTGACCAACAGCAGGATGAGCTCAGGGAATCTCTCACTGACCCTTGGACTGTGCTGAGGGTTTGGCATGGGAACTGGACACATCCCAACAGATCCCACCCCTCGGAAGAAAGCAGGCCTGAGAAGACAGCCATCAGCCATCTTCCCAGTTGGTTTGTTCCAGATTCATGACCTTGCTGTCCAGGGCAGTAAGAGGCTGCTCTTTATGGTAACCCTTCAAATTGTGTGGGACCCTGGGAGTCCTACACAGCTCTTGACAGCACCCCACCTCATCAGGCTTGTGGCACTCTCAGGTGGGTCAGAAAGTTGAGAAACTACAATCACAAGCTTACAGGCAGTAAACCCATGCACATTATTCATGGCTGAATTTCAGGATTAGGCATCTGTCATGGTTTGACACTGGCCCAATGCCAGGTGCTCACAAAAGCTGYTTGCTCACCCTCCCATTCCACAGCTGGGCAGAGGAGGAAAAAAGACAAAGGGTTCCTGAGTTGAGATAAGGATGGGGAGAAATAACTGCTAGGGCAAAACAGGCTCAACCTAAAGGTGTAAAGTGAATTTATTACTATCAGAATCAGAGGAGGATAATGAGAAGTAAAAAAAGCCCTTAAAACACCTGCCCAGGACAGAGAGGACACCAGATTACACCATCTGAACCACATTGTATCAGAGGTAGCAAGCAAAATAGGTTCGAAGTGTCTGATCTCCTGAGCAGGACCTCTGGATATGTAAATCCACAGAGCTCCTTTGAACTCAATCAATGCTTATTGATATAAGCAGTAGAGCCAAGCTCCTCTCTCTCTAGGAGAGGGCCCTGATAACCACTTTTCCCTCAAGGGAAACTAGTTTTACAAATGTTTACATGCTTAAGTTATTGTGACAGAGATTTGGTAAACTGTGAACAAAAGCTGATTTACTCAATCACCATGCCCCTATTGACCTTATTGAAATATCCTCCTGGTGAAAATCAATTTTTCATTTTTAAACCAGAATACTTAACTATCATCCACATTGATTTAAACCTATCTCAAACTGCAATGATGTTGCACTCAGAAAAAATATGAGGCAGAAGTTATCCCTTCTGCAACAAGCATCCTCACACTGTGCAAGCATTTCTCACTGTGCAGGTTTTCCCATGGAAGGACTTTTCCTCAGGAAGGTAAACCAAATATTTTCTGGATAGCATATGCATTATCCAAGGGGATATTTAGCTTCAAAATGATGCCTTGCCATCTCTCCTGGGTGAAGCTTACAGTTCTGGTAATGTAGGGTAACAAAGGTACGGAGCTCCCAGCAGGGAGCTCCATGAGCTGAAGCCACYGAGTGCCCTTCACCCCTGGGGCTCCCCTGGCTCAGAGCACAGAGCCAGCAGCAGCAGGGAGGTGCCTCTGCCCTGTCAGCTCCTGCCTGCTCAGGCTGCAGTCACTGGATGTGCTCTGAGCACACCCCAAGCTCTCTGCAGGCAGCAGGACACAGAGACCACTCTCCAGTGCACCTACTTCAAAAAGAGYTGTCTTTAACACCTAGTTGAGTTTTTTAATTCTAAGCTATTTGTTATGTTTTTAATGATACACCAAATGCTCCAGCATCCATACTTTCTACCACATTAAGCAGGAAGTCACTGTGTTGAAACATATTAAAGTAGTGAGAAAGAAATATATAGATTTCAGGGCAAAAAATTAAAAATCTATTCTGTCGTGCATTTTCCTTCTCTTCTTTCATTTAAGGATTTYACATGGTTGGTTACTATCTTACTGACTGCATGTGTTCACATCAAATAGGGAAAAAACCCTCCACYCAAATCTAAAAGGGAAGATTCCTTTGTCCTTACTAATGGGATGGATATGTAAAATCCACGTGGACCAAGTCAGCCCACTGCATTCCCACATATCTGCAACTTTACTGGCTTGTGAGCTGAAAACCAGGCAAAAGCTCTCAACCAAGAAGCCTGCTGCTGATGAGTGCCTTGGAGATATTACAAGTGAAAATGAGGCCTCTTGTCTTTATTCATTTCTAGTTAAATATGCAATATCTTCTCTACCACAGGTAGCAGAAGAAGAACCATTGGCTCCCCAGGATAAAACCTTCTTTCATATTAGTAAGTATCCAGGAAAGGAACTGTTTTCTCAGTAAATTGTACAGCTATCTGTTGCTACAGAAAGACTGGCTGCTTGTCTAAATACAAGGATATTAAAAGCAGGGATCACAGTGTAAAATGTGTATTAGAATAAGCAGAACATATCTGAGGGAGGAATATATCTATCAATCACATAAAATACTGAAAATAAAAGCAATAAAGTTGGCAAAGCTGCTGCTTTGGTTTTACCACTTTGGAGCCATCATCTGTCAAAAATCAGTTGAAGGAAAATGATAGTAATTRGTCACCTCAAGATTCCCTGAATTTGCTCACTCTGGCCTTGGCAAGAGAACATTCCCACCAAGTCCATGTAACAGCAGTAGTATTGGGTATTCCCAACACAGGAAAAAGCAACRGCTGATTGACATAACCCTTAAGATTGAATGAGGCAATCAGGAGAGCTGCTCTTTGCCAGAAAAACAGCATCTTTTGTTCACCCTCCAAAACCTAAAACAGAAATGCCAATTCATAAGAATCCCCTCTTTTGCCAGTTCTTTGCCTTACTACATCAGCCGGTCCCTCAACTCCCCCACTGAAAGTGGAAAAATAATTTTTAACATACACTTACTAAACCACTATTAAAAACTACTGCTGAACTACTATTTGAGGCATATTTTTCATAGTCCTCTTTCAAAAAAACCCCAAAAAAACCCAACTAAAACCCACAAAACTAACCAAAAAACCCTCCAAAAAGTCAAATTTAACAGCTAACCAAAATAATACAGAAGAATCTAAGGATCTTTGATCCATTCCAGTCTGAGGGAATTAACTACCATATTTACTAACCTCCCTGTTCTCCAATCTTTGTGTTGAAGACCCAGCCATGAAACASAAGGATCAATAACAGCTGGTGTTAACAGACTTTGTAGTCACTGTGGGCAAAGAAATATTAGCAGTCCCCCAAGGAAACTGCTGTTATCACCCAGCCATGCATTTAGAGTCAGGTGTTTCAGAATTTCTGCAAAACCATTTGGATTGCTGAATGATTTCTTTAAGCAAAACAGTGTTTTCTCTTAATTCCTATGAGACCTTTATATACCTGTATTTAAGAATCCGTTAACAGTACAAACAAAATAGGAAAATAAGTATTTTGACAGTAAGAAAGGGTTGTGAAAGACACGTTCTCCATACAATCAGCAGAAAATCCCAAAGTGAACAGAAGCCTTATTCTGCAACCCCCACTGATGTCCCTCTCTCCATTGCAGRTCCTCACATTTTTCTGCATTTAGCTTTCCCCAGATTTCCCATCTGCACCAGACCAATGRCTCTCATGAGACCCAGCATAATCCAGCTCTGATTTTTTAAAATACAACCAAATCCTCATTAATAAAGCTAGTAAAAAGGAAGACACTGTGCACTCTTCAAGTATCTAGCTCTTCAAGGCAATTCTGTTTTAGGAGATTAATATACAATCTGCTAATTTTTTTTTTTAGTAATCAGTATTTACTTAAGAACCACAATAGCACTTCCAAGGCCTTTTAAGTTTATCATACCACTGTGATGCTAATCTCTCTTAATGAAAACAAATTACTTCCACAAAGGATGAGTCTTTTGGGCATGATTCTGATTCTGTTTGCACTGCTTTATTCCAGCAGCTGCAGCTAATGGGGTCTCTACTGATTTACACCCACCATCAAGATAAGCTTCTTTCCATTCACAGCAAGCACGGTGCATGTGGTGCTGCTGAAGCCCAAGTGATTTGGAATACAGCTGAAAGTACTCTCAGAGTCTTTCAGGTTTTTTGAACTTTTATATCATGCTGCTTCTGCTCTCATAAGACAGAAAATGAAAGCACAGTGTACTTGTGTAGTGTAACTAAGCAACAAGGCACAGCAGGGAGACCCAGTTATCTGCTGCTAATCATACCCCAGGGATATGAAGCTCATGAATTAAGGGCCATTTTAACATTTAGCATATTTCTCTTAATGTAAAGGTAAAAATAAATTATTTCTATAAGCTGCTTTGATCCCTGGAAAATGTCTCCTGACATTAAATCCACTCCATCTGGCTCTCAGAGATTACTATACCAAATACTTGCCACTCAAAACACTCAGTCCAGAGCACTGGGTGGTCCTCATCACTAACCCATTTCAAACATCCCAGTCCAGAGTCACCTCCTCCCAGAGCAGGTCTCTGTACATCACTTCTGCAAGGCCMCAAGTCCTGGGCTAGCCCCAGAGGGCAGCCAGGGAGCTCCTGCTGCTGGGCTGTAGGGCTGATGGAAGGCTGCCTCCATGCCCACAAGCCTTTCAAGTTTAAATGTCTCCAAGCAGTAAATGAAACTAATTAAAATGCCAATATGTAATTTATGACAGTCTGCTAAAAAGCTGCATTTCAGCTCGGTTGGAGATGGGAGCAGTCCAGAATTCCTGCAACAGGTTACATCCCAGCATGTCTCTCCCCCACCAAAGCAGAGCAAACAAAAATATGCACAAGAGAGTGCAATTGTAGTCTGGGCTCCTTTTGTCTCAGTTGAAATAGTGCCACCCTACCTCCCTATCACAAGTGCTGGGACCACAGGAGCTCAGGCAGTGATGGCCTCACTCAGTTCACTGGCAGCATAAACAGAGCAGTGCCTCACACACCATGGCTGCAGGTGACAGCACCAAGCCTGAAACTCTCAATCAGTGCCATTATGTGTTATCATCCTATTGCAAAAGTTCCAYACCTTCTTGGTGATTTCTCATGGGCAGCTCCTCACAGCACYGACTCCTTCTTCACAGCACAGCCAACAAACTCCAGCTCTCTTCTCCACCAGCTAAGCCACCCTTTTATAGCACTCATCCTGACTGGAAACAGCTGCCTGTTAAGGGCAGGCCTGCTCCTAATCTTTGATAATTAGTGCAGCTGCAACTCCTCAGGGGTGAGATT
Organism: Cardinalis cardinalis; assembly: GCA_014549065.1. Taxonomy (NCBI): domain Eukaryota; kingdom Metazoa; phylum Chordata; class Aves; order Passeriformes; family Cardinalidae; genus Cardinalis; species Cardinalis cardinalis. Next base: position 4,717,017 of record JACDOX010000017.1, read on the forward strand.
ACCTCCTGCACTACCTTTATTTTCTTACATTCTATCCCCCCACAATTATRCAGAACTTGAACTTAGCCATTTGGTGGGCAAACATATCTTTTGAAAACTGTTTCAGTTTTGACTTCATCCTGCCTCAAGGCAGGGGCTAAACGAGCTAGTTAACACCTATGTTCACCTACCAGGTTGCTTTATGTATTTTGGTTTACTCAGTCTCTTCTAGTCAGAGGAAGTCATCCCAGAAAGGTGGCCTGAAAAAGCACAGAGAAAATGCCAGTGCTGTGTGTAAGATGAGTGATCAAGGTTCTTCAGTGGCTGGACACTGCTGCAGCAGATGGCAGCTCTGTGGAATGGAACTTTAATCCTTGAGCTCAGATATTAGAGAAAGGACTGCCTACTGCTGGGCACAGGCCTACACATGCAGCCAAAAGGTTTGTTATTTTGCTTGCTGCACAAGCAATGCCAGAAGGCAATTATCACAATTAGGTCATGCTTTTGACCCATTTTAAATGGACTAATAGCAGGGGTTATTATCAGCTTGTATCTTGTTCCAGCAATGATCTAGATCCTCCTGCACACTAAGGATTCAGCACAAGCTGTGCAAGCACAGAGATAATTTTTGTCTAATTTGTCATAGTGCTGAGCTAAGGAAGAGGAACAGGGGACTGCAGGTAAGGAACAAAGGCACAATCCCAGGCCCAGGGGTGACCAAGGCTCACAAATCAATGGCAGAGCTCTCTGCAAGGGCTCTTTGTTTTCATGACTGTATAAGTAACGGTAATAACAGCAGTTCATGGCTGCTGCTTCATCTCCTTGCACAATTTCTCAYGGCATGTGGAAAAAGGCAAGGGAATAGAGCAGTGCATAATTATCCTTCTCAATTCTAGCACTGCCCTCCTGGGCAAAGGCTGAATCTCAGTGTTGGGAGGTTGGCTTTTTAGTTAGCAGTGGATACCCTGGAAATGAAGACACTCAGAAGCACAAAACTGAGCTCATTTGAACCAAGAGTGAAAACGAGCTGCTGCACTTAGAACCTGCTGCTAAAAAAAAGAAAGAAAGAAAGAAAGAAAGAAAAAAGGAGGAAATAAGGTTTCCACTTGGAGAATGACACAGGAAAACACTTAAACATTTCCCAGAGGAACCAGGAGAGTGGATACTGTTGCTCCTGCAGCGCCCCATGCAGAATTAACCACTAGAGATTTGTCAACACCATCTCTGCCCTCACCCTTGTGTCACAGCTCTCTSTCCAGCACACCACAGCTCCTGCTCATCACCACAAAGTGCTCCATAAAAAGGGTTAATGCTTTCTGGAGCCTCAGGGCAGAAAGTTCAGCTTGCTCCTCTGCCATTGCTGCACACAGGGCTATTAATGGGCCCCTCCTTTAGGCTGACAGTGCACTGGAACTTGCTAATCCATTGACTGCCATTAAATGGGGCTGAATGGAAGATCAGCCAGTAAACCAAGAGGAAGATCTTGTTAGTGCCTAGGTATGGTCTTTAGTTTYTTTAGATTATGCAATTCCACTTCATGGGTACACAAATTGCAGAGTGTGAATCATTAATATCCAATTTGGGGAAGCTACTGGAATGTAACTGCTGAGTAGGCAGATGAAAATATAAAGCTATCAGCAATACACTAATTTTGTAGTGCTCCACACAGAATGAGCAGCAGTTTACAGATAGAAAACTCCCTTGCCTAGAGGGCCAGGCTTCCTTTTGCCTAGATTACTTCCTAAGAAAAGCCTAATATTATTTGGCACTTTTCAGATTAAAGTAATTTGTTTATTTGGAAGACTGAAGACAGTTTCCTTGTAGTGGCAAGTGAAAAGACAGCCTGGGGAAGTGAGGTACCAAATACATCACTTTGCATTTCTCTTGAGAGCACTGCCACTTAAATGCCACTGTTCACTACCTCAGATACCGTTCATGTTTTGAAAGATATGGAAAAGGCATAACAGGATACACAGGAAAAAAAACTTTCTCCTACTTTATGAGCCATTGTTCCTGGATATTATTGGTCTTCTGCCAGCATAAGTGTAGCAAAGATTGTTTTTTTGGCTGAGATTGATCCAATACAAACAGATATCCCTACACAGTCAGAGAACAACCAGAGATGCTGAGAAAAGCCTTGTTTGATTGCATTTCATGGATCTGTACAAGGGATAGGTCAGGCAATGTCTTACTCACCATGAAAATTAAAGATTCTGCAAGGAAATATGGACTGAAATGGAACTGGGCTTTTTACTTTTAATATCCTAGTGTTTGCCACCTGTTATTTGATGTCCTGAATTTTTATTTAAACCCTGTTTGACAAACAGAGCAGATAGAAAAAAAGTTAGAAGTTAAAATGAACACAAACTCTCATAGAAGTCTCATCTGTACATCTTCATCTACACTGATCTTATGTAGTGGTTCACAAACCTTAGGCTGTCATAAAAAAAGCACCAAATGTGATGGTCAACCTTTAAAGAAACTTTTGCTTAAAAAAACTTCCTGATATTCTGGGAGGAAACATTATTCTGTTTTACTCCTCATCCAAAAACGTTGCAGAAGGCAGCTGTTTCCTTCTAAATTTTTACCATGCTGCACTTCAAGGATATTTCAGGAGCACTTTTTGTGGGTTTACAAGCATATTCTTAATATAGATACTTTTCTCAACCTCTCCAGAGTAGATGCATGGCTTTAACATCCCTCAGTTCACCTGAAAAAGTGGTTCACCTCAATACTTCACAAAAATGAGCCTGATATTTTTGTGTTAAGGTTTCTTTGGGACACATTTATTTCTTTCAGTACTTTTTGAGAAAATAACTTTCCTATGTGAAGGGTGCCTGGAAAGTCTTACACAATATTGCACAAGGTTTGGAGCCAGCCTCCCCACCTCTGAGCACAGCAGCACTCAGCTGAGAACCTGCYTTCTTCTAGGTTCCTGTTTCAGGAAAATGTAACCCAGACTAATATGAAATTAATACTTGGGTGCTTCATACTTCACTGCAAAGTACCAGGTTCCTCAAGAGAGCTGCCACATGATGATTTTCTCTTGAGATGGGYACATTTTAGCAGAGCTGGGCACGTTTTAGCAGAGCTAAATGGGGGCAGCCATCCCAAAGACTGCTTTTGATGCAGATTTACCATTAGCCATCTCACAGTGAAATGATAAAGAATGCTGCTCTGGCACATAAGAATTTCAGTTTGGAAAAGCCTCAGTAACAGCTCTTTAGCAATGGTGTTAATGGCCCCCAAAATACTTATCAGTCTGAACTGTGGAGCTGGGAGCCCAACAGAAGTCACCAATCCTGTACCAGGAGATCAATGCCCCCTCTGAAAAGAGCTGTACATTTTTCTTGCTTCATCTATTGTCTGTCTTTTATGTTGGCTTAAAAAAAAATAAACCCACACATTACTTTGAGGGAAAGTAAAGCTGCAAAGAGATAAGAAATCCAGCTATTACCTTTTGTGTGTGTGCATGAAATGGAATCTAACTTACAAAACCTTGCACTGAAGATGACCTTGTTTGTCTTACTCATTTCTCCAACTTTGTTTCACTTAAGGAGTATGAAAATCAAATTCTTTTTGCCTGGTAACAAACAACCAACACCAGAAACACTGTGAGGGCTGTGAGTGTCAGGGGAAATTGATAGTGGACTGAGTGAATTTCCCTAGTGGAACAGCACATCAATGACTCATTCAAATTGTCACCTGAGACCCCTAAAAGTCAGTCCAGTGTCAAATATTCTCACTCCCTCTACTCAAGTAAGCTTGTTTATGGTTAGGTCCTCATTACCCTTCCATTAACTTCAGGCTGACAGCCCAGCAGACATAATCCAGTTAGTAACAGTAGAGATCCATCAATACCTCAGGCATCATCCTCATTTGGGCTTGCCCTTCTAGTGCAAGTCCTGTATTTTGAAAGGAAATTACATTGTTATGTCTTTTCATCCCTACCACTAACACCAGCCAGATATGAGCAAATTATATGTGAAAAAAAGAGCAAACAAATGTTGTTGAAAAAAAAAAAGTACACTGCATTTGGCCAAGAGATCTCAAATCAGCCCCTGTGCAGCCCAGACTATTTGCAGWTTTTAAATCCTTTTGCACTCCATGAAACCAGCTGTGGATTTTAGCAGTATCCTTGTCAGGGAGCTTTAGAGGTTCCAATGAGATCTGGGTTTCCCAGAGCTGCCAGGATTTGAATTAGCAATGAACACAAACTCCAGCCTCAGAGATTTGCATCTCATGGCAAATGAGAGGCAGAGCCTGTGCCCCAGGCTGAGCCCTTGTGCTTCCCTCAAGGCCAGTTCTGCCAGGCAGACACTGGGGAAGGGGAAGCACAGGCAGAGCRTGAGGCCCAGGAGCTGTGGGAATTGCACACACTGACCTCTGTTCAGCTCACTCTGGAGCTGCTGAGCCGTGCTGGGAGCAAGCTCTGAGGCCACATCTCCACAGGGCACATCTCATTCTCCTTAGTCTCCCAAGGAGAAATGGTTCTTCCATTGGAAGAAGGTTTCCCAAGAAGAAATGGTTCTTCCATTGGAAGAAGGTTTCCCAAGGAAAATTGGTTCTTCCATTGGAAGGTTTCCCAAGGAGAAATGGTTCTTTCCTTGGTTCTTCCCCCTTCTCCACAGTTTGCCATGCACCAGAGATCTGTTTCTGCTCCCTGAGGATGCAGACCTTGTCTCTGTGACCATGCCAGGCAGTAAGCAGGTAAATGAGCTGCTTTCGTGCCCAGATGACCATGCCCACCCAACAACACAACCAGGGCCATCATCTTCATAAAAAGCAGCAGACCTTAGTCCAGTCAGGGGAGAAAATTATAACATAAAAACTAAGCTCTCTTTTAGGAATAATCTCATTATTCTGTAATTGCTYAAATCCCCAGAAAAGCTCACCCTACTGCTTTCATTTCATATTTGCTCACTGTGCATGCCAGCTACAGSCAAGAACACACACTCACTACTTTATCTACCATTTGTTGTCCAGGAAGAGGAGCTACATTTTCCATCTACCTATTTATGTAGTCAAGCAGCTTTTAAATTTTTCTCAGTTATTCCCCTGCTTAGGAACTCAGGAACACTTTTGGTTGTGCTCCCAGCCCAAAGGGAGCATCTAAATTCTGGAAAGGCATTAGCACGCTTCGAAATTCAGACTCTTGGAGTCATACATCAACCACAATAAAGKTTCTTTGCTTTTCAGTTTTCTGCCATAATGACTCTGATACTCTTCTAACACTCTGATGGAATAGATATTTGCCAGAGTGTTGGCATTGGAGATGCTCACAGCCTCCCATGTAAATTGTGGGGAGGAGGAAGAGGTTTTGTAGGCAGATGCAGGCTTTGAAGTACGTCAAGCACTGTTGGACCAATGTACCTGCTAGTGCACTGGGGAGGCCTAAAATCAGCTCCATCCCCCTTCTGCTGTTGTAGCATTTTAAGATAGATCCTTCTGATGAGCTCTGAGGGTAATGCTACAGAGCAGTACAAACTAATATTCTGTGCTGTTTCTGCAGTTCTTGTAATAAATGATGAATTCTGTTTGCCATTGAAAWGGCTCTTCCTGGGCTATCTCATACACAGCTGCTAATTCCTAAGCCCATTGTTACCCTTCCTTTCACCTGCAAAGGAAGATGCAAGTAACACTGTGGAAGGCTGCTAGTGATTCTCAAATATCTTCATTTTGGTTATTGTGAGCTGCCAGGGCTGCACCCCAAGAAGAGCAGAATGCAAGATGTGTGTACTGTACACAYGCACAGCATTAATTATAGCAGCACTTCTCTCATTAATCCTTTCTGACCCTGGAGGTTATTTTCCACAGGATACTGCTTACAAATTCCCGTCCTCCTTGCCACGGTCCCCTTACACTTACGAGAGCTGAGAAAAGCTCCTGCTGTGTTCAGAATGCTAATAATTGCCTGAGTTATCAATCAAAACAGATGGAGACAAAAGTAATCAGCATCATCAGAATATCTCTATGATACAGCAAGGAGCTATTCTGARCTCTGCCTGAATGAATGGGCCAAGCTAAGAGCTAGCTAGTGCCTGAGAATTACACTAATGTGATGTGACATTTGCTCAAAGCCAAGTCCTTCTGTTAATGAGTTTCTGAGTTCTCACAGCAAAGTCACAGCTATTGTTCAAGGTTCAGAAAATCTGCAGTTGGCAGGTTGGAATAATAGCAAAAGTGAAAAGAAACAACAGTGAAATGCCAGGGAAAAGGAAATCAGAGGAAGTGAAGTATAACATTCTGGGGGTTTCRAATTCAAAAGACCATAGGAGTGTGTCTCTGCAGACACAGCTCAAGCAAGCTGACTCAGTCTTCTGGACCAACACTTCACTTCAAACATGTCATCTGTCCCCAAGCCTTAGTGCTTAGCTGGATCAGGCAGCACTTTGTAGCAATTCATTTCTGCGTGCAGCAAGGGGACACTCACGCCCTCCACCATGAGTCATTTAACCAAGCCATGTTTTAACAGGAGCCATCGGTCATTTAGAGAGCATCACCTCAATTTGGGCAGTGCAAAGATCTTCAGGAGTCAGACTTCCAAGGCATCAAACAAATGAAAATGTTTATTTACCTGTTCATTGACTGCYTTAAACATTGTTTTGTTGTCTCAGATTACACACATTATTACACTGTACTAGTCTCTTTGTAGAGTACCAACTTCCCCGTCTCGCTTAAGGCATAGCTGCATTCGTGTTAATGGATTTAAAAATAAAACAATTACATAATTTAAAAATAAAACTGTTAATTCAGGTCTGTGTTAGCTTAGTTGATTCAGTAGAAGTGGCTGTCATAAACACATAATTCCTAGGCTGGCTGTTAAAACTTCAGCAATCCCTGAGCTCCTCTGCTGCCTGTCCCCAGTGTCTGTGCTGGCCACAGCTGACTGGGTCCCTGTTCCAYAACCTGCAGAGCCTCTCAGGCTTCAACCCAAGTGCCTCCTGTGGCAGGAATGGGAAGGGGAGAGCAGAAATAGTCCTTGCTGATCTCAGCCCACCTGTTGCTATCACCAACTGCTGCCTCAGTATAATTTGACAGTAGTTTGACAGCTCTTTAAATGTGTAAAATAGATTTTAAAGCCATTTTCAGTATTAACACGCACCTTCCCTCTGTATTTAATTGAAGCATATAACTCAGAAAAGAACCCTTAAATACTCCCTAGCATCTCCAGACAGCTCAAGGATTTAGCYAGACACTGTCAAGGTATCTGAAATCCTCTTCCATTCACATAACACCCATTGCTGAAGAGTTAATTTCTGTGCTAATTTTTAACTTCTTTCTCCTCTTCGGATTACTTATATGTTTTGATTAGTCCAAGATCACTCCCTCTGATATAATGACACCACAGAGAGAGAGATAAAAAAAAGAGTATTTTTTTTAATATGCGCAACTCTACAGTTGCAAGTGTACCATACACACAAATAAAAGTAAAGAAATATTGCTATGAGTAGGCATAAAATTTAGATATAGATTCAGAGATGAATAGTGGAAAAATTTATACTGCATGTGTCCCTGCTTTAGCCATGACTTGTAAGCATCAGGTTAATTTGCTTAGTTTGTGGTTTCCAGTTCTCTGCTCTGCCTGTTGGAAGGGATCCAGCAGCCATGCCCCCCACCAAGCATTTTAGGTTTGGCTGCCTTGCAGAACATGACAGATGACTCCAGTTTGCAAGGCAATKCTGAGGAAATGTCTTTATAGACCCTGAAATATCTTCAACACTAGGGTTTGCCTTCAGCCAAGCAAGTTAAGGTCCTTCTAATTATACAYCTCTAAATTTATTATTCTCCTCTCCTGTAATGAAAGAAGGACTAGGAAACAGCCAATCACTTTTAAGGAAAACCTGGTTTTTATATTAAGTAGATTATTAATTTAATTAGCTATTCACACAGCACTTTAAAGACAAAGATATAAGACCTTCAGGAGGTTTGAAATGATAAAGTGCAATATAAAGGTGAAACCAGTTGCATTCAGTTTAGCTCTTGTCAAGTACTTCTGTCAAGAACAGGTGCTAGAGGCCCCCCTGCTGTCCCATCAAAATAAAGGCTGGCCTAAAGTCATGCCAATGCACATCTACATGGCAGTCATTCCATTTGGGATTGGCTCACCTAAGGGAGGGTGCAACAGGGAATTGTGGCCCTATGTTCTATGTCTAAGACCACAAACTGAGCTGTGCAGGACAGCTCCTGAATCCCCCTTGACAAAAATTCCTGTTGTTGTTTTCAACATGCAGGGTCTTGGGCAGCTCAGGGATTTGTGACTGTCACCAAGGGCACTCATGGAAAACAAACAGAATGGCCCTTCTCTGAGCAAAGTTAACTGAACAAAGAAAATGTGAAAAAGCTAAATGAAAACTCCTTAAAACATTACAGTTCACATTTAGGACTAAACCAGATTTTATTTTTGAAGTAATTCAGAGTGAGATAGTAAAGAAGAGTCATTCTGTGACTTAGTTTCTCAAGCTGTGCTTCAGACATTTATGCATTTTTAGTACCCAAACCATGAATTTTAATATATGCAAGTCAGTGTGTAACTTTTAGATAATTTCAAGTCTAAACTATTAGATCTACAGCATTTAAACTATAAGTCTCAGATCTTGACTATCAAGTACAATCTTCAAAGTGCTATTCCCCTATCTCATTCAGTGGATAGCTTAAAAAAGAACTTGCATTAGCTTCCAAGAGCTTCAAATTACTTGGGCAATTTCTGGACTAACAGGAAAAAGGCAAAATTTGTCAGACTAATGATTCATTGTGAATAATTCCTCTACTGCTGCCAGAAAGAGAGTGGCAAAACCCCTCCAAACCCTCAAGTAAGATGCAGAAAGTTTATGTGCTGCCCAAATCATCCTCCAATGTGTGACGCTATTTATCTGACAGTTTTCATGGGCACTAAATTAATTTAGAAGTAGAAAGGAAAAAAGAAATGAGGTGACTTCTGACAAATTTTGGAAGTTAAAAAATAGGAAAGCCAGCTCTCTCATGTGTGTGTGTGTAAAAAATATCTATGTTACTTCAAAATTAACAATACCTACAGAGCTTAAAAATAAAAATGTCTTCCTGTTATATTTTGAATATGTGAATAAACAATTCACGACATTCCTGATTCACATCTGAAGTTCAAGAACAAATGCATTCATCCTATTTTCTTTCATATACCTAATTGCCCAGCTGGGTTAGAAAACAGATCAGGTTGAATGAGATACGTTCATTGGAGTGTTCTAAATGAGCACTTGATTCACACGGATCCTGCCAGGCTGTGCTTCCAAGCAAGAGATGTTTTCCCATTTACACACTGAGAGGGAGTCCCGAGGTCACACGGCACATGCCAGTAGCTGACATTCCAGGGGGGTTAAACCACTATTAATATTCATAGCTCAGCCCAACACAAAATGCTAAGCATGATTTAACAATTAAAAGAGTCTAGAAACTACAAACAGTCATTAAACCAGAACAAGCATTAAATTCCCAACTTCTCTGCTTGTATTTTTATGCTACTTTGCTTCAAGTTGAAAAGTGTGGTAGCTCTTTGAAGTCCTAACAGTCATTATTAAAAAATTCTCTGCTCCTTTTTCTAATTGCTTTTTCTGTTCATGAAAAGTCAATTAAAAATCCCACAGATCACATTTCCAGCTTATCTGGCCAGCCCAGGGAAACTGTTTGGATATTGTGTCACTCTCTTTTATTATTTGCCTGCCTCCATTATTCAAAACAAGAAGCCTASTAAACCCAAAATCCAAAGAAGCAACCATGGCTCAATCAATCTTTCTGTCCTTACCATTCCACCTCACCTTTAATGTATCATTAAATCTTCCACACTTTTACCATGYAGGCTCACTATTACAGAGCAACTGTACCACAAAAATAATGCTTCTGAAATAAAAGCATTACAACAGGTACTCCCTCTGAGGGTTTTTTCTAATACAAAGGCACAAATTTTGGAGGAGAACACAATATTCACCTCAATACTTTTGATAGTCTAAACAGTCTAACTGTGTTTTAAAGGTTTTGTGTAAAACACCAGCATCTCCACGTGAATAAYTGACAGAAGAATTCAGACCTACATGCCTGTATAATTCTATTTTTTTTTTTCTGGGAGATGTTTAGTCATGAAAAAACCCCACACCCTAAACCAACTTTTACAACCTTTCTTTTATACATAGACAGAACTATTGATTTCATGACTGTTAATTGGTAAAGAAATGTTTTTAGAAGAGGTTAAAGCATTGCTAAAGAACATCTTTTCAATGAGGCTCTTCCTTCCAGGTGGTTGTGACCACACAAAGAAAGCTCATAAAAGCATTTTTCCAGTCTGCTCCCCATTTTAATCAGAACCAACTTGATCCAGATAACAAAATGAAATCAGTCTCTGTTCAAGGGATTTAATGATCTATGTCTCTGTGTACTATGAAACATTAAATAAACTTCTAAAAGCTTTAAAAACAAGGCCCAATAAAACAGCTCTTCTGAACATTTCCTTGGTGAAAGAAATATATTCAACATAATTGACAAAAGTAGAGAACAAAAATAGATATTTTCAAAATGAAACCTACTAAGTTTCTGATTTTAACTTCTTCAAAATTTTAGCAATTTCATCTGAAATAAAATAAACACCACAAAATCACAAAAAGAAATATTAGTTTTCAGGATGAATGAAGTTTGGAGGTTTTTCCATAATGAAATATTAAAGCATTTTTCATGTGATTTTCATTTGAAAAAAATGCATCTATTATTCAAAAAGATACACAATGAATATTCTCAGACTCCTGTAGCCTCAAGTGAACGTCAACMCTCCCAGAGTACAAGTAAATAAATAAAGAAAACATGACTCAAAAGAGAAGCCATACAATTCCTTTCCTACCAAAAAACCAGCAAAGTTCAAAACATTTTAAGACACAGCAAGCTAAGAGGGACTATCTCTGCTTTCAGATGCAATTGAGTTGTAGTGGAAGAAGGGGAAACAAAATTTCCTTTACACTTAAAATAATAAATTCCTTTAAAAAGGAGAGTTTGCAAATTTCTTTCCTTATTAAAAGTGATCTGTTTCAAGAGATGACTAAGAAACAGCACTAGAAACTAGTTTTCATACCTTCCATAGCACTGAAGCAACTCCACATCTTTTGGGAAGACAGGTTCTGGTGGTTTGGGCTCTGTCCTGAAGAGCTTTTCCACAAGGATGAGCTTTTCCTCTCAGGATGTACACGCTACATGAAGCAAAGGGGAGGCTGAAGCCCCGGTGCTGGTTGTTCCAGTCCTGCAAAGGGGAGGCAGGTGTTGCTTCCCCCAGGGTACTCTCTGACCAGCCCATTTTAGCACAGGTGAGTTCCTTTAATTCAAACAAGGGCAATTGAAATGCCCACTTAGAAGATGGCCCAATTCCTCCTCCACTGAAATCTGATGCCAGAGCCTGGGCATCTGCTGCCTCTCACCAGMTGAGCAACACTGGTGTCAAAACCAAGATGCTGGTGTGAAGAGGCAAGAATGTGATAATCAATTTGAATTACTGCCTAGAGCTTGTAGTTTCTACTCCAGATGTTGCAGAGAAATCCCTGATGTTGGACTTCACACCTTAAGGAGAGAGTGTTGCAGGAGGGGCAAATTAATTTTCAGTAGGGGCTGGACTGAAAAACTGCCTTTGCAAGCCAGCCTGTTCTGAGTTGTACATTTTATTACCTCCTTCTTTGAGCTGAACTCCCACAGACAATCTAGAAAATAACAGGGAGATTTCCTCCAGCCTCTGCTATGTGTGGGGCTCATGTGTGCTGGAGACATCAGCTGTTAGCTGAGGCTGGCCTCATTTTGTGCTGCACAATGACCTTAGAGCAGAGGGATGGGATCCACTCAGAATTCCTTGTAGTGCTCTTGCAGATTTCGTTTGCTTGTAAATTCAGGCAAGCAGTGGCTGTGCTAGATGCCAAAGTTCTTTGTGCCACTGCAGATCTGTACTACAATAAACAGCAGAGGTGTCCAGTTCTGCCTGCCCAGGCTCACTTGAAAGAGAGAAATCAGGTATCTCCCCCAGCTCTCCCTCAAGTCATTAAACAAATGTGACTTTTAGCCACAAAATAGACACAAAACACAGGTGTAGCAGTTTTGCTGTTTCTAAAAAAGCAGTTTTGCGGCCCTGCCTTGGAATAACTTCCCTTGCTTATGAACATGGCAGAGTAAATAAGCCAGCTGTTTTGATGCTGAATTTTGGTTTCCTACAAAACACAGTCTGCTGGGCTGGCCAAATCCACTCATCACCTATCTCTGATGGGCTTTTCCTTTCCTTCATGGCTTTTCCATGTGCAGTTACTTCCCCCATGTTTGCAAAGTGTGGATTCACACAAGAAGTGCACGGATAATKAGTGCAATGCTCTTATTCAACTGTTTAAGGGCGTTTTCACCTGTGTTTTCACCAACATCTGTGACACCACCAACCCCTCCCTTCAGTCTGAAAAAAAAGGGGGGGTTTCTGCTCCTCCCATGGCAAGGGATGGGCAAGAAGGCAGAGGTTTAGCCCTAAAGTGCTACACTCTAAGGGTGAGCAGCTCTGYGTCCCAAACAGGCTGCTCAGAGCATGCAGAGCAGGCAGGCGGGATGGGTGCCCACAGCTCCTGGAAAATGGGAATTCCTTTTTAGGGCAGCAAAGTGAATGCCCTGCAGCTGCCCTCACCTCCTTGTGTACCACACCACGTGAGCAGCACAGGGCAGTCCAGCTGGGCAGGCTGAGGTTTGATGCCTTCACAGGGTGGGACCTTCTCTGCTGCCCCTCTCCAAGCCGTGTGGCACTGCTCAAAGCACTGCTCTGAAAGCATACAGCAGAGGCAGTGCTATAGAGATGCAGAGTCCCAGTTCCCACTCATCCCAGACCTCAGGGACAGCTAGGAGCTGTCTCTAAGCTCCTAGTTTTGCAGTTTGCACATTGTTTTTCTCTGTCAGTCACCAAGAGACAGCAGGAGCTGCTAGAAGGCAGATGTTTTCCCCTACCCATAGAACAATACCACTTTGTTTCCCATCTTGCTGCATTGCCCATAGATCAAGAGCCCTCACACTGACTTCTCAGGGATTTTTGGAAACCACTCCTATTAGTGTCTTAGGACACCAAATCCTATGTACTTCTCCTACACTCAGATCYTCAGAGAAGCAACTGTACATGCTAGTGGTGCTTGCACCTTCAGCTTCCCCATTCCCAGGTGGGAGACCAATTAGCACAGACTGTTGTACTCTCCAAAATACAAGGGTGTCATAGATGACAGCAGTTTATTCTGTTAGATCCCATAACTTCAACCTTCACATTTCAGCCTAGAGGACAGTGTTTAGGAAGCCACAACAAATAAACAGGACAGCTCTACTTGTTACTGTAGTTGAGATTTGGAGAAAAGAGAGCTTTGTTACAAAATGGCATCCACAGAAGAACCACAATAGACCAGGCATGTTCTTGAAGGCAAACGCAGAGATAGATAAGGATCTATTCATATCAAAGAATCAAATAGACCCTCTTATGAAGTCAGTAAAGATGGTATCTGTCAGAGAAGAACAGTGCTTGTGTGCTGAAGAGATGAGTGAGGAATTTGTAGACCAGGAAAATGAGGAAGAAATAGCAATGAGTCCAACTGGGAGCTGCTATTATGGAAATAGTCTCTTCATGGGTCCCCAGTCRAGGCCCTGAGAACATCTGCTTCATGTCTCCTGAGCTTGACAAACACATCAGATTGCAGGCAGGAGCAGCTACAAAACCTAAAGTAAGGGGGTGGGAGAAGAGCAAAGAAGCAGCAAAAGTGAGATTGGTCCAGAAATGCTTCCCCATGGGAGGCCCTGAGCAGATAGCCCTGGGTGGTTTGTGCTGTCCTGGGCAAAGATCAGGTGGCTAACAGAGAAAAGGGTCTGGAGGGAGGCTGTGCAGTCACATCACTGCCTCACACTCTAGAGGATGTGCCAGCCCAGCCCTCCTGGAGAAGGAAGACTGCTTCTTTCTGCAGAGAGAAAAAAAAACCCCTGTGCAATTTCAAGTCTTAAGACCCTGACCCTGTCCTAGACATACCTGGAAAGTTCACAGTGTCCAGGTCTTTTTAAACCTTAGCTGTTCTATGGAAACAATGATCTGTCTCATGGGTGCCACAAACAGCCATGGCTTGTGTGATAGAACTTTTTCCAGCAGAAGCTGGGGAACATAAATAATTTCAGCCAATGAACACCTGCCAAGTTATATCTGCTGTGGTGTTGGCACTAATCTGAGCTGTTTTTTTATCTGGTGGCCTACAGGTGAAAATCTCTGCATTCCCCTACACTGAGCTATCCACTTGCTCAGGTTCAATATTTTATGTTCCCCTTGGTGTTGATGTTCATGCAATATTTAATGGAYGTGTCCAGTGCTTTGCAGATCACAGCATATCTCAGATTTCTGCAGAAATAATGCAAACCATGACCACATGAAAGATCTAATGCCATGCTTGTAAAATGCATGCTTTTATTGCATGTTGAATGAACCCTGAGGAATTGTAAAACAACACACCTTAGTGCAGACAGGCTAAGCCAGAGTGCAGCAACTCTACTTTGCATTTAGTGTTTACATCTGAGGTTTGTGGAGTCACCACCCCCAAACTGGCTGGTTTAACTTGACATTTTGCTTAAACCTTACAAGAAAGGACTTGTAAGGGGGAACAACAACATCCACTGCTTGCTCAGAAGAGTGGGGTTAGCAATGAGAGTTATGCTATAGTTACATTTTTATCACTAACCAAGGCTGTGGTTCCCATTCAAATTAGCAGGAATTCAGCAAAAATCTCTCCAAAAGCAATTTTATGATGCTGTGATTATTCTTTCATGTTCTTACTCCCTTTGTGATTATGATCATCACTGGCTCCAGGCAGCTGAAAAAGGATTTGTTCAACATCATCTGTTGGAACCACTTTTGGAAGAAAGGCAAGACTTTGATTACCTTTTTTCATTTTATTGTACTGAAAAGCATGCTCTTCTACAAAAAGTTTAAATTTTGCCCAAACCTATTTTTTTTCTAGCCAGATCTTTTAAAATTTTGCATCTGACCAAACCAAAGTAGCAGGTTTATCCAGTGAAATTAAAGTACAAAAGTTGGTTAATATGTGCAAAAAAGATCCCTGCAAAATCCCACCTTTTTTTTTTTTTTGCTATAGAGACCAAAAAACCCTCATATACATCCTGGATACATTTAATTCCTTTCTATGGGGCACTGTGAAAAAAGATAATCCTACTGATTTCCCTGGATCTATGTTTGTGCTGGCTTTTGTATGGCACTGTTTTTAATTAGCCATAAAAATTACGTGTGTTTTTGTAACAAGAAGAATTTGGTTTTGGCTTCCAGAAAAGAGTATCATCAAGACTTATAAGTCAGCAAGACTCCCAGTATGGCTATGAAGTCCAGGGAGCAGGAATGAAGGGAATAGAATGGAAGAGATACAGCTCCTTTACTGCTTGTCCCCGTAAATCCACTCTTCATATTTTCCCCCAAACCAACAGAGTWGCTGTAATTGAAATTATTTTTAATTTTTTGCCTTAGTTCAGTTACAGCAAAAAGCTGTTCTCTCTTGAGTACTGTCAGGTGCTTGCTTCAGTGAAATAGCACATTGTAGGCAGGAGGGCAGCCAGGGCAGAATGAATTGCACTGCTTCTCTGATGTGAGGGGAGAAAACCCTTTCTTCCAGYGGGCTTTAACCTTCAATGGGTAACATTTTACTTACTGTGCTCTGTGCAGAGAAAATGTGGTGTAACATTAATTTTCTGTGCTGCTCTATCTGTGGGCAGACACCCATTTTCCAACAGCAAAGCAGCAAACAAAAGAAAAAACAGTGAATGTCTAAACCCTTAGGGTTAGTTAAAAACTTGGTGGCAGAAAGAAAGGAATCAAAATCTTCACTTCATCCCAAAAAACCCTCACCAAACAAAAACCCACTGGCTTGATAGAGTCCCAGGAAGGAATTCCCTCAGCATGTAAGCTATACAAACCCAGGGTTTATACAGTACAGGAACATTAACAGCACGCTTAGTGAAAATGTATTCATTGCACTAGGCCACAGTGTTTGCTGCTGCACACGACAGGAAACTAATCTACCTCTTGTAATAGCAAGTGCCAAACACACAGGAAGATTTTGTCACCCAAAGCAACTGCAGTGGGTAATAACACAGCAGAAGTATGAATGCTGATGCAAATSCTAACTGTAAAAACCCATTTGCAACAGAGTGTGAAGTACAGAAGAGCTAACAAGGTCATTAAGAGGATGTCATGCTAACCTTCTTCCAATCTTCTCACAAACTTTTCTCAGCCAGCTGTCTCATCTGGCAAGCACAACCAGGATTCAGCTCCTGCTTTTGGTATGCTGACATGAGATCTTGGTTTCCTGGAAATATCTTCCTGAGGATCTGTGAAGCAAGAAAGCACATAATCCCCCAGGAGCTTCCCCAGCCCTCCCCCCAAGCAGCATGGGCAAGGAGATGGGCTGTGTGTRAGGAGTCAGACAGCGGCTCTGGTACAGGATAAACACCCAGCAGCTTTGCAGTGCTGGGACTGCAGCAGGAGAACAGAACAGAGTTTAGGAGTGTGTCAGTTYCATCCACTGACAGAGCCAGTCCAGTGAGATAAACATTTAATAACTTCTCAGAGAAGCTATGTCCTGAGACAGCAAGGACCCACAGACGCATTCCCATAGGATAATGGCTATTTGATGAGTATTAGCAATGATTCCATTTGATGCTAAATAAAACTTAGGCCCCTGAGGACAAACCATGGTCATATAATTGTAGAAAGTGAGATCTCTTTCCCCTTGCAGTAAAGGATCATGTAATTACAGCAAGCACAAATTAAAATTTAAATAATTGATAATATTATTACTAAAGAGCTATATATAGCAAYGTCAAGAGGCCTAGAAAATTTGACGGTAATTGAATTAAGCATGACTTAAGGAGCAGCAATCTTCCCACACACATRCCCAAAACAAACAATGCCTGGCCCAGAGACATCCCTAGCACAGGAGATGGTGTGGGAGAGAACAGAATAATGTTAAATAAGGAAAAGGGCCACATGGCCTGAAGCTGTTCATCAGAAGAACCACAAGCAGCTCAGCTGCMTTTAGTGAAGGTAATGATTTGTGCCATGCAAAGCAGAGGAACTACTGAGGACTGTAATGAGAGCAAAGGACGCTTTATAACATTCAGAGTAGAAGGGAATTTCAGCTATAGGTTTAAAATGAACATAAGAGCACCCTGTCCACTGCAGTAGGGCTTTAATACATGAATAGCTGGGTCGTGCTGACAACAGACCCACACAGCARCAAGGTGGCATTAATGGCTAAATCCTTTGGAGGCAGGGAAAGTACAGCAATGGCCAGAGAGAGATCATCAACAGGATGTTGGCTTCATATGTCAGGTAATGAGAGGTCAAAGCAGCTGTCGAAGCAGAAAATTCAACGTGCCTCCTGTTGTCTCAAATCCACAGCCATACTGGCCAAAAGCTAAGAACACTGACTGACCCCCAAAGCCCTCATGGCTCTCAGAACACTCCTCCCTTGTTCAGAATTACTTCCCCTGCTTTGTGTCCAATGGCTTCTTTCCTGTTTTGAAACATCACAAGTCTGACAGTGAAAGCCTCTTCCCTTGATGCAAGGCTCTTTCCCTGTCTGGCATTAGTAAATGATTACATATGGAATGAAAGCTCCTGGGAGTGAGGGAGAGGTACAAAAAATTCTCTTATTGGTGATCATTATGGACAATTTACATGGGAACTTAGAGCAGTGCTGCTCAAACCCAAGCTCCTGTCACTATTAAAAAGAA
Source organism: Cardinalis cardinalis (assembly GCA_014549065.1). Classification (NCBI taxonomy): domain Eukaryota; kingdom Metazoa; phylum Chordata; class Aves; order Passeriformes; family Cardinalidae; genus Cardinalis; species Cardinalis cardinalis. Next base: position 4,734,783 of record JACDOX010000017.1, read on the forward strand.
TTACTATTTAATGAGCTTCTGTTTTCTTTAATGGTGTRAGATTAAGGCTGCTTGCCATCAGGTGAATACTAATAGACAAWTTTTAAGCAAATGAGGCCCTCATTCCCTTAATTTTAATAAATGATGGAATAAAACATACTTTCTTATTTTCCACTTTGTTAAGCAGAAGCTTCACTGCAGACTCTTTGCTTCATCAACTGAAAGCATTTGGGCTTACTTTGCACCTTTCCCTTTAAGGTTTTATTTGGGGAAAAAGTTTATGATAAAAATTGAAAAGAAACATTATGACAAGACAATTACCTGCACAGAAAGCTCCTTTCACTTTAAATATTCTGCTGCAGTGTGAACTGAGGGAGAACAAGAGAAATCAGCCTTGCTCAAAGCAAATGTGAGGCTGACAGGTGAAGCTTGGTGTTGTGACTTATGAGCAAGTTACTGTGAGAAAAGCTGGAGGGGAGATTTCCAGCACATTAGCTGAACCCTGGGAGCTGCCTGTGCTCATGCCTCCTCCAGAGGTAAATGTGTAGCTTGCCCCCAGGTGAAAATGGATCTTGCCATTTCCAACACACAGAGAGTCACTGGCTTGAAAGAAGCACCTGAAGGCAAATAATGAGGTAAATCATCAGAAGCTTATGAGGGATTCCTCCCAAGCCTGTTGATGGCAGAAGGTATAAATATACTTGTTTAGAAATCTAATATGTGGACTAATGATTATTCTGAAGCAGGAACCAGACATTAATCACTGGATGGGCGCAGAGAGGATCTCTGAAAGCCACATAGGAATTACAGCCTAGGGAAGATGGAATCAGGATGCAGAAGGGAATAGAACATACTCAGCTGATGGACTGGACAAAAAAACTTTGCAGCAGCATTTTGGGGAATTATATATTTGATGAGAACAAAGAAAATAGTGTTGTAGCAAACAAGAATACAAAGAGAAGGGCAGAACTTAGAAGAAAGCCTCTCAGGTCAGTTAGGATGCACACAGTAGGCCATCTCTTTAAGGTCCTACAGAATAAATATCTGCAGGTTCTAGAAGTAGCCAACATCAAAATATGTCTAATTAAAGTTTAAATAAAAGGTAGAACACTGATATTTTTCACAGTAAAACAGAGTACTAAGGAAGGCTTTAAAGAGGGCTAAGAATTCTCTGTTAGCCATCATCAGCTAGAGTTGCTGGAGAAGACRGTCAACAAGGGATGGTAGATTTTGACTTGGACTGACTGAATCATGAATATCACAATGGTCAGTCTCAATGATCTGCACAGGTACTGTAACTGAAGTTATATTTGTAGAGGAGGAAAAGAGGAAATGAAAGCCAGAATCTGCTGAAAACTCCTTGAAAGTCTGGATGGGTTAAGCAACAATTCCATACTGTGCAAAACCCTAAGCACAACTGCAATCAGCTCTTAACCATCCTAAGCCTCAATGCCATCTTAGAAAGCAGAAYTTGTACAACTGCAGCTAAGTTAATTGGGCTGACAGAAAACATATGAGATTTTTTTTTCAATTTTGAGTGTAATTACAGTTCCCTTTAACCCATTTCTTCCTCATAGTTGCGTTATATAATTGCATTATTCCAAAGTCAAAACATAATAATAATTTATAATCAGTAAAAACACTCAGATGATTTTTCAAATGCAAGTATTCCAGAAACAATTACATTTTGCTTTAAAAGCAGGAACATTCAGTGCTCTGCTTATTATTGGTGCTCAGAGTACAACAATCATATGTTATTCAGGATACTTACTGTCCACATAGGTGCCTGGCAAATTGCTCTGAACATTTTCTAGTGTAATTATGGACAGATTRCTTAAAGGTTGAGTCTAATAAATGGAACCACGTTCTGACATGGTTTGTACTATTTATAAAAAATTATAAACAGCTTTAAGTCCTCTTCATCTAATGGTGTAGAAAGTCTTTAGACTGTGCCATGATTATCAACAGGTAGCTTTTATAATAAAGCTAAAAGGAACAAGCCATGAATGAATAACTAGAGAACAATTACAATTATTGACATTTTTAATTATACAGCACTGGTTGGTAACTTACAGCCTTTTTAATTACAGGTGTTGTTTTTCTTGTTTAATTCTTCTCTGTATTAGTTCTTTAATTTAGCTGACTGCTAAACTGCATCTGCTGGCAGGCAAAAGAGGCTGCACAGAGTGGGAAATAGCAGGGGGAATTTGGAAAATTCCCTGGAAAAACCAGGACAAAGGTTTTTCATGAGACTGCAAACTTATAACTTTAAAAATACCTCCAATAAAGTTCAGAAGCCTTCTCTCCAGTGTGCAGATTATAGAAGCCAATAGATCCAACTGAGCTACAGGACATAGGTTTACCTAGTTGATTTGAACCTGGCTTGWGTCCATATGCTTTTCTTCTCCTTCAATACTGCACAGGGACAGCCACCACCATTTCCAAGAATTATCACACTTGGCTCTAATGACCCACARTCTAATTTTCAGAGAGGAACTGACTGATTCAGTTGCTACTGCAGTGGAAGACGTAATAGAAGACCTGCATGATTTTTCTAGTTGATTTTTTTTTGTGCACTTGGGATTCATTCGTATTTACTAATAAGATAAAGCCATGTAAATACACAGGGTGGAGTTTCCCCTCAAACTCCATAGGTACTTTGATTTGGAAGGCTGCTTTGGTGGTGGTCTGAATGTCTGGCTTATGTTTTTAAAAAAATACCCTTCCACAGAGAGAATTTGACAGATCCTTGCTCTGTTCTCTTCAATTTTAACTGGAGACTATAGTAGTTGCCTTTACATAAACACACAGAATTAGAATGGTCATTCAGTTTTATGGCACTACAGATAACAATGTGAGAATCAGTTCAAGAGGAAGAAGCACAGAAGAGCATAACACTGCTCAATCTACATCAATGAACAAGTGCAGTGCAGTGAGACTCCAGCCTCATTTTTACTKACAGAGTCCTTCAGATCCAAACCCAGACCCACACTACCTGAGAGWCTGGGACAAAGAGTTAATTTGACACTTGACTTTTTTTTCCCCTACAGTTTTGCATCTTGTCTGAAGGTTCAGAGCTTCTCCTACTAATTTTGCTCTAATTTTTGTTTCAGAAATCCTTCACAATTTCTGCAAGCAAAACTTTAMAGCTGCTTTTGAAGCTTCCCTTAATTTCCAGAGCTGATCAGGAGGGAAGCTGACCCTGCAGGTATTAACTGGCAATTTGGATTAAAATGCTTCATTTGAAGAAATTACTCCATGGATGAATGGTTACCTTGCAGGAAGACAAAAATAAACTGAAGGACCATTGAGCTGGCATATGTTTGTGACCTGCAGTAGAAGATCCCTGGGAACAATTGCAAAAAATAGCAAAAATAAACTTCCTTTGGAAAAGCACCAGGATGAACAACAGTCATATCTGTGGTTTATTCCAGGTCACATAGGGATCAGTCTTGCCTCCTTACTGGAGAGAGCTGTGAGAGTCTGTGCTCTTGTTTTAAATTCACAGACTTCAGGAGGAAAGCATTTTAACATAAAGATTAAAAGTGAAGTAAAAAAAGGAATAATATTCAGATGGTTTGCTTTTCCTTATTCTAACACAATTTCCCCTTTCCACTACAAAAGTGAGGTGCACAAWGAGGGAGTGAACAATAGCCAGACTATTTTTCAACAAGTTTACAACTGAAGTGCACAAGGCACACAAAATGAAAAAGGGAATGCTTCATTTCCATTTTGAAGGATGGCCATACAGGGACTAGGAGATTCAGTGATTTGTTCAGAAAAAGCCTGTGCTATACAGCAGGAAAATACTCCAGAAATCTCATGCTCATCCTCTCTTTCCYGATGATTAATAATACTATCATGTTAAAAATTTAAAAATTGCTTTTCAAGGGCACCTGCTCAATATCCTGGCTTCCATCTATTTTTAACAGGCATGTGAAAGGAAACAGTTTCAGCACTGAAATGAGGATGAAATCCTTCACCAAGCAGGGTTGGTGGAAAGTAATTACARAGCTATCTTTTGTTAAGGATTTTCAGACCCACACTTGCAGGGCTCAGGGTTGAGGGAAGCCCTATAATGTCATTTTACATCTCACCTGCTCTGCTCTCCAGAAGTAGCTTCTAAGCAAGGTCAGAGATCCTGTTCACAGGGAAGGCTGGCTTGGTATGGCATAACCCATGGGTGTGCCGTCAAAAAACTGTGCATGGTCTAACTCTGCTGCAAAACATGTTACAGACAGTTCTGCACCTTTTGCAACAAATGCTCCTCAAAGCAGTAACTAGGCTGTAGGCACATATCTCTTTTCCCCCATTAAAAAAACAACAAAAAAACTCTTGCTCCTAGCACAAATCTCTTTTAAACCACAATTTTCCATGCCTGCTGAAAAGGCACCTAATAGTTCATTTGGAARGTCCAATCAGGTGCAGAAAATGGAAAAAAAATTGCCCGTTTCCCAAAACAATTAATCCCTAGTGGATCTTCCTGATTCGCTGTCTTTTTGGCAGGTAATTAAGACCTTTAGCAAATTACTCAGGTGCTAAGTGATAAATGTCATTTATTTCATAAGCCCTTTTTCAAAGCTGGTAAGTAATTCTGAAGAGATGCCATGGAGAGGGTGGATGGAGACAGTGGGATAGAAAAAGGCTGACAGCTTCTGAAGGGAAAGGGCAGGGAGTGCTACAGACAGAGAACCAAAGAGAGAGGAGGGAAGGACAGTGAGCCAGGCAAAGAAAAACTGCAGAGCAAGAGAGGGATATAGTGGGGGAAACTGGAGAAGAGAAAAAACATGACATGAAAATGGAGTAAATAATAAGACAACAAGATTATTCCCAGTAGCCCTGCCCATACCACCCATCAAAACAAAAGGGGTTGCTTTAAGCTGTATGACTCCACATTAGTCTTTCCTGTAACCATCATGCCCATTTCAAACACAAGACCCTATTTCCCTTCTCCTCACCCTCACTTTGACTTTTCCATCAAGTTTTCATCCAAGTGATGCTTCTCCAGTTTAGGAGTGCTTCTTTACAGCACTCACAGAGGCCTCAGCCTCACGGCCTCTAAATACTACTGGGAGACAAATTGCAGTAAGTAGGAGAGAAAGACAAGAGAGAACTCAAAGGCCCATGGGTTTTTTTCCATCCATGTACATAATCTGTCTTTTTTTTAATAATGCATTTATCCATTAAAAAGGGATTTAAGCAAAAGAAATGCCCTTGCTCTTTTTAAAGCAGTTTACACAACTGACTTTTTTTCTCTTAGACAATTTCATTGCTCTGTTTATGGTTCTTTTACCACCTATAAAACTCACTTTTTTAATAAAACACTTGAGTTCCAGAGAAATGGTTTTTATCTCCTTAATGAATAAAATGTCTCTAATCCGCTTTACAAAACTCAAAATTAAGCCTATAAATGTATTGTGGGTGTTTGATGATGTTTGTCTGCTTTATTAGTCATGTAATACAGCACTGCAATGTTTTTTCACCTTGGATTTTGAAGTACTCTCCTTGAATCTTTACTGCTTGCTGATGGGTTTGGGACTGCAGTGCTTCTCCCCCTCCTTCCTGCCTGCCAGACCTCCCAAAAGCTGAAAGCTTTGGCAGATGGTTTGGGACCAAGGTTTTCAGAAGGGAGGGACCACCAAAGCCAGGGCTGTGTCTCACTGGGCATTGCTGCTGTGCCCAACAGCATCACAGAATTCTCTGAGCTGGAGGGACCACRAGGATCATCGAGTCCAATTCTTAAGTACCACAAATGTACAGATCCTGGAAGATCCCAAAGCGGGCAYGTCCCGAGCTGCAGCTCCGTGTGTACAGCYAGCTTTGCACTCCACCAGCCCTTGGGCTTATCTGTGCTAAGCCATGTCACAAAACATGCCAGAAAATCTAAGTCAGTGCTGGCTGCCTGAAGACCCTGAGGGCTCACCCAGCCACCACTCTGGTGTCCCAAGCTTGGCTCCTGGTGGTGGCAGTGAGAAGTTGCTGTGGGATCTCCACACTTCCCAAGGGCTCCTACACCCCTCTGCAGGATGAACCAACACATTGCTCTTAACTGGCAGCAGCTTGGGTACTGGGCATGATGTTGCATGTTTAGGTTGGATGTTTTAGGTCTTGCATGTTTAATTTTAATTTTTCCACTCTGTAAGTCAGARTCACTATTTTGAAATATCTTTCTTGGAAAAAAAAAAACAGCAAAACCTCATGATCTCTTGTTTAGGTTGGAAAGATAGACTGGATGCCCACCAACCTTACACATTTTGTTCATTTTTTCCTCAGAAAACAGATAAAAGATGTGTTACAAAAAAGAAAGACTGGCAATATTCTGTGCCAAAGACATCCACCGTGCCTCGGGGGAAGGTTCTATTTCAGTAGTTCTGCAGTGTGCTCCAAGTGCYCCCCCCTCACCTGCTGGGCAGCCAGCCCCCAGCTTGCTCCAGGACYGACTTGTGGGGGATTCTCATCTCATGTTCCACTTAGTGAGAAAAAACCCTGTGTGCTGCTGGGGCCAGGCCCTAAGTAAAAAGGCTCCATTACCATTGGAGCAGGTGTTTGCAAAGCCAGCTTGAATCCTTGAACTGAACTCTACCTGGATCCCTCAAGATTCTCCATAAAATACTGGTACGAGGGACATCTGATTTTGGAGGCTTAATGTATTTGCAGAGTCAACCAAAGCGAAATTTAACTGTAAAAACATTGCTTCAATAAGAATTCCAYGCTGTGAGATACAAAAATTGCTATTTATTTTACCGCCTACATGGAATAGGTGCTTCTGTGATACAAAACAAACAGGAGCAACATTTTGGCCAACCAGAAATGGGGGAACCATGAGGAAAACCTAAACTAAACAAAATGGAGAAGATGTTCTGTTTTGCTAGTGCCTGTAAACYAAGCCAGGCAGTGAGATATTCTTAAGTTTAGTTTTAGTCTTACCATGCTTTTCATCAAGCTGCCAGAGAAATCCAGAGGTTTTTTCTCCCTCTTTGATTTACTCCTCTCTGCAGAAACACTGTGTAAACCTCCAGTTTCAGCTGCCTTGGAGACCAAGTCCCACGGCTGAGAAATGGTATATTGGCTCAGGGAGGCAGTGCATCACCAAGGCAAACGTGTCTAATACCCTGCTGAGGATGTGATTACAGCTTAGAAATGTGCAGTGATCCTAGGCCCAAGTTTACTGGCTGATCCTGCCCACAGCAAGCTCTCCCATGCTTCCCTAGAGCTGATCCTCAGCTGCAGCAGGGCAATACTATCCATGCACACCAAAAGAGAAGACCATTCTCCCATTCTCTTCCTCCCAAATTGAAAGTCCCTCAAATTGCTACATTCTAAACTAAACTACACTAAAGGTTTAGTACATTTTTCATGTTTGCTGACAACAATCCCCAGCTTCAGAAAACCAAAGATAAAAGGACAGTTCTGAGTGTGACAGTTGATTGCAGTTAGGGCATCTGCCTGCTCTTCCATTTCTATGCCTTCCTTGCTGGGTATGAGCTTGACAAGGCTCCTTCAGCTTGAAGCTGATACCTGGTAAGTGTTATAAAAGCACAAAAATGGTATTATTTGGTCCAGAAAAGAAGCAAGCAGATATTCTGCAAGTCAGYGGTAGTTCTGCTTGGGAGCCATGGAACACTTCAGGATCCTCTGTGCTGGCTTCCTGCATGTAACAGTTGCAATGAAAAGTCAGATCATTCAACWAGTGGTAAAATTCTCAGTTAGAGAAGGACCCCAGGCAGCAGCAGAGCCTTCTGCAGGTCATCACCAGAGAGTTACTGTATTTCAGGTACATCTCAGTCACTCTTTGCTGATTGTGGAGAACTATTTGCATGCTCTTCAGTGTACCTATAGCATGTACCAGCAATTACTACCAGCTGCCCAGGGAGATCACAAAGGATCTTGCCTCCACCCATGAGTTGCCTTAGAGCAGACTGATATTCCCAGATGACACACTGGGCGCTTGGTCTGATTGCTGTATCCTATGGAAATGACAAGATTGCTAATCTGGAAAAGGAAAATAACTTCTCACCTATAAAAAGAATTAATTATTTTCTTCCTCTGTAGCATGAGCATCTCTCTGTTGATAACTTTCATTTTGCAAGAATTCTGYGTCTCTGGCTCCCACTGAGATCTCCTGTGCACGGACACTGAGGCAACTACTGAAACGTGCTAAGTATTAACACATAGCAAAGGTTCCCAGAAAACCAACAGTGTTTTCTAAGAGATTTAGGAAAGAAGAACTGCCACCTTACCAGTAGAGAACTTCTAAAACCATACAGATATTCCTCAGTTAAAAAAAAAAAGAAAAGAAATCTAGTAAGACCTGATGGAGTTTTTTTCCTTGCAAAGAGAAGATTTGTCAAGGCTACTTTTAGGACTCCTACCATTTTAAACCAACACTAAACTTCACATGCTACWGGTGTTAGCACCCATCACCCAGAGGGGACTCTCACATGCCAGATAGGTTTGGTCAATATTTAATGAGACTGTTCTAGAAGTGTCCTGGCCATTTTGACCACATGGTTTTGCAACCTGCAATGAAAGCTCCTATCAAACAGTCCATGTGAATAATCCTTAAACATTTACCKACATCTTTAAAAGTATAGCACAGAAATAAAGGTACAATTTACAGTTAAATGGTACTTGTAAAGGATAAACAGTTGGTTTTTCACTCTTACAATGGGAGTGATAAACCAACTGTTATTGCTTGATGCTTCTTACCAGTAAAAGAAATAACCTCTCCTCACATTAGCTTGAGCATTTCTTCTACTTAAACAAGTAACTTGAAGTCAGTTCATCTGTTTTTACAGCTGCTAAACACCCCACATATAAATAATGGATCTTCCTTAATACAGCAAGGTCACATGCAAGTTTATAGTGACCCAATGTCACAGGATAATGATAATACTACTAAAATAATAACAACAGCAAAACCCAACAAAAATAATAAACCATCACCATCCATATTAAGATTTACTCTGTGTTTTTCACAATCATTTTCCTGATCTCAGTCCTCTATTCATCAGTGGAAATTTTGGCCAAATGGTTTTGATTTGGTAGTATTGGAAGAGCATAAATCATTGGGTTAAAGAGGAAGAGCCGAATAAACTGCAGATTATATTTTTTAAGAACTAAAATCATGTCAGTAGTAATAAATTGTAGCAACAAATGTTTGTTTCAGACTAGATTGTGTAGATTTGGTAATTTACCTCTTTGCCAAGTGTTTTTTTACAGTTATTTGTGCTGGAGAGACTCAAGAAAGCATTCAAACTCCTATCCTTAATCTGCTCCCACAAACTCATATTTCATATTTTGAATTAAATCCAAAATTGCCTCCTTGGTGTCRATGGGGTAAAAATTCACTTTAACCTGTAAGATGCAGCAGCACTGCTGTGGAGAAAACAAAACAAACCCAAACCCACTCATTTGAACAGATGAGAAATGCAGCCTGACAGAATTGCTGTAGTTTTATATGAGAGGAATTAAAAACAAGGGCATTACTGTAATAGTCACAGACATTTGTGACCATTAGCTGAACAGAAAGTACCAGGTAGCATTCAAGAAAGAAAGCAGTTTACCTACCACCCCCAATTCAGTTTAGAGCTACTGCATGGCAAGAGTTTCATTACCTCAGTTCATCACTGAAAGTACAGAAATTTCTCCCAGACATTACCACTGGGGAAAACATTGGGCTGCCAACCATATTTTGGCACAATTTGTCATGAAAAATATCAAAGCTTTCCCTTGTAGAGCGGATATTTTATCATTGTGATTGGGCCCAGAATTCCTGGGAAGGAGGGGGAAGGAATTCTGCCCTTTTATTAGCTCCAGATCAGTCACTTGTGATGGTGACAGCCACACCACCACCAGTGCTGTGTCTGCTGCTGAAAAGAGCTGTGACTCCTTCCCCTCCTCTCTCCCCTCCCCACAGGTAATTTTCAGAGCAGGTAGTGATGTGAATAAGGTGAATGGACAGACATTTTATGGGTCATTTGTCATAGTTATGCCAAAGCAAGGAAACATCCATTTGCAGTTAAAGAAAGGTAAGAASTTTGGGAAGAAGCTGTAACACTTCTTTCACCTATTTCCTGCATGCATTCTACCTTTCCAGAACTGGATTTAAAAAACATAAATATTCTTGAACTATTTGAAAACTCCTTGCCTCYGGGTGATTTATTCCTACTAGTACTAAGATGCCAAAACAACAAAAAAAAGTTTCAGYTTCTTGGAGCAAGGGCCACATCTTRGAAGATAGCAAGCACAGCTGTTAGYATCACAAATTACTGTAAATTCAGTCCTAGYTGTAATTTTAATTTAATTTCATTCTTTCCAGATAGACAGTAGTTGAATTTGATTACATTTGATGTGTACTAAAGCAAAGTTAAGAAATACTGAATTTGCAGCTCCCTGAAGAAAGCACACAACAGTTAGGATAGGGAGTGAGTTAATTGAGGTTGCAGGTATCCATCAGCTAAGAGCACCAGGAGAGTTACCAGGAAAGTAACAAATAAGTCAGATTCTGTCTGCTCCTCATTGCACCATTGATCCCCTCTATGACTTTTGAAAAGTAATTTCCAGCATTGGTGTTTGCTGAGAATTTCTGTGTGCTCACATGAAGACCCACCAAGCTGGGACATCAGCAAATTAGTTTTCCATTACTGGAACTGGTAACTAACTTAAAAGATATGAAAATTACTTACGTAAGAGRAAAAAATGTCAAGTTTAGCACATCACTGCCATTAGAGTGCAATCCTTTTCAGAACAGACCTTCTCAGAGATGCAGCTTGTTAGCTGTCTTTCAGTGTTCCAATGGGTGGAAGAATAGTAATACCTTCTCTGGGGATAAAAAGTAGGAGCAGCAAGTTACTGTGCCACGTTCCTGCAGCCTCAGTGGTTGGAACCAAGAAGTCTGTGGCTAAAAGCTGCTGCCCACCTGCAGCTCTGACCTGACAGRTCAGCCCTAACCAGTCCCAGGCAGCCAGAGGCCTCCTGAGCTTTAAACTGTCTTTGCAGTTAGCCAGGCATTTTCATATTGTAGGGTTTTTATGGGATTGCTTGGAATATACCAAGCAGGATCATGTACATAAATAATTTAAAAACATCTCAGATGTCTTTTATTGTAAGAAATAGCTGTTATTTCCTCCAGCTGAAATTCACATCCTGCTCCAAGTCTCTTGTGCCTTACAGCAAAACTTCATCTTGGTGGCCTTAACAACAGACCATTGTCTGCAAGATTTTGTACAAAGCAACGCAGCACAATGAATGCTCATAACATCTGTTGTGATGTTTCTGCTGATCAGGCACCAGCTCTTTTTCATGATGTCTCATCTGTCTGGGAGTACCCAACATGAGGAAGATGCCCAGACATCCCATGTAGGTGACTCAACACAATAAAAAGAATCTCTGCCATCCTTGCATGAAACAGAGTAAGAGCCCACGTCAGAAGGAGACAATGGGATGGGAAATAAGGGAAAAAGGAAGAGAAAGGAAACACAGAGTAGCAAGTGGATGACCTTTCCAGCAACACGGCCCCTGATCACCTCTTGAATTCTACTGCTCCACTTTTAGATCTGGTTCAAGTGCTGCTCTCATTGGCAAAGCCTGGCAGCTTCTCTTTTGTGAGGGGAGAATCTATGTGCTGCAGAGAAAAATGTGGATGYGAGTAAAAAAATAAAAATAAGATCAGTGATTCTGCATTTAAACATTACCGTGTTTAGTCACAGGCTGAAAATGTAAGCACAACCTGCATCCAATTTTTCTTTAATTCAAACCCCAGGCTTAGTTTTAGCCTGCACACAACAGCCTTGTCTGAATATAATTCCCCAGTATGTTTCATCTGGCAGAATGTTTTTGTTCCCACTATTGTGCCATACGCTGTTAAACACCTGCTACATCCCTCTCTTGAGGGTGGCTGCATTTCTGGGGTGGGTGACGGGATTTCTCTAGCCAGGGTAATCTCCAATCTGCTGTTCCTCTTTCAGAATGAAAGGTGATATATAAATGTAAAGGGTATTTCAGCCTCCATCTTTCACTTTCTCTTGCAACATGGGGAAACGTGTTTCCTTACAATACATTTCATCTACAGAAAAAGCACTTTCTAAGACATCTTTTACTGTGCTGCTGACACATATTAGCATCTAAAGCAGAAAAGCCCATTATTATTTTTAAGTTATGAAAACACCATTCCTTCTCAAACCTGTCACCTGCCATAGATCTTAATCAGCTTCAGTCCATTATAGAAATTCCTGCTGCAGTGAAACAGGATTTGGGAAGAATTTGTTACCCAGGGAAGAATTATTTTCTTTTTAATGGGATCCACAGCATTAAAAAATTATGGTAGCATATGCCCTCTGATATATCTTATTGAATGCTAAACGTTAGAGTTGTATAACCCAAAATTCTAGATAGTTTTCGGCTTCTCATTGAMGTTCTGCCTTGGAAACATTACTAGGGCAGGCTGCCAGATCAAAGGGAGTAGAAATACTCTTAGGAAAGACATTTTTTTATGTCTTTTGCCTTTACACAGTGGATGCAGTCAAATGATGTGTGGCTGATGATATTTAAGCAAACAAAGAAGCAGACACTGGGGAGTTTTCTTTTTTGTTCTAAATCATCTCTCTCCTCCTGTGGTTAGCCATGAACAAAGTTATGACAGATAGACCCTCTGAGACTCCCCTGACCTGTGGTCCCAGTTTTGGATCATATTTCCCCCCTTTTAAATGTCTTGATCATTTAAAAACTCCTGACAGAAGGACCCCCCTGTAGACAATCAGGTATTTGCATAGATGCTGGTTGCTTTGCTGCAAGTTTCCTGYGAAGGCCGTGGGTTCTCTTCACCCAACTTCCCCACCCAGCTCAGTCCATTGCAATTGGCAATATCCAATTTTTTTTGGCAAATCTGAAACCCCAATGAGACATTCTCAGGAGAGACAAGAGGGGGCATCTCTAAGACTACAATGAATATCTGAAATGCCATTGCCTGTCACCATGGCCCAAATGGGCAGAAAATAAAACTACCATTCTTCATTGTGCCATTGGCTGGCAGAGTAATCTCAGATAAACCATTTAATTTCACCCAAGTCATCTTTCTTAAGCCATGAAGTGGGCCTAATAATTCCTGTATTTTCTAGCCCATTTTGAGATTATAAAACACAAATGTATTTATACTCACAAGTAGACTTCTGCTAAGAATTAGGGTAGAAAGRATATGTCTATTAAGAGGCCCAAATTTGCTTGCTTCCCCATCACCAAAATTCTGGACCACGCTATGTTATTGGCAATCCAGTTCTATTTAATAGTAAAGTGCTAAAAACCAAATAAAATAACCCAAATGAACAAAACAAAAAAGCAAAACTCTGATGCAGGACAGAAGAACTGGTTCCATAATTTCATATCCCCTTTTATTTCTCAGCTGCTTTGCTTGTCTACTTGCAACACAGTAGAATTTCTTGCTTTTCKACAGGGCATTTTATGTATCTTTTATCTATCACTCTGGTATGAGTTTCACACATCTAAGACTGAATGCACTAAAAATTCCTTACTTCTGACTTAGGCCAGCATCACATTCTTATTCTCCATTTGCCTCCTGTTAGAGGTTACAAAGATGCAGACAAATAGAGACATACTGCAATTTTCTGTGCTGATGGCAAAATAGAAGCAAAACAATTTTGTTTATAAGCAGATTAAATGTCTCCTAAAGGATGCCTTTACACTGATGCTTCACTGTTCTTTTGGGAACTCTTTACCAATACCTTGCATTCCTTCAATTGCTCGGTTGGGCTCGATTAAAAAATAAATACCTAGCTCCTGCAAAGTGTGGTTTTCTATTTAACAATACTGGATTTTAATTATCTCTTCCTCTATTCCCCTTAATTTTAACTATCTTATTGTTTATCTTGACAAATTAACTGTTCTTTTCTCCACTTACATATTATCTCTCCAGTTAATCATTATTATGCACTACTTTTGACTTGTACTAAAGCTACCTCTTTGACTTCCCCTGTTACTAATTACTTTTTAACTCTCTCCTGCTGAACATTTCTTCTCCAGTAGGATCCAGTTTAACATGCCATGTGAGCAACTGGGTACTATAACTGAAATAAGGCTGCATTTTATCCCTGAGAGAGACAAAACACATTCCCAAATTTCTGGTTTGACCTTTAAAAGAAAGTTTGCTGTAAAATAAAGGCATGGGCTATGAACTGCACASAAATTTATACAGGAGATGACTTGCCTCATCTGTACAATATGGCTTCCCAGTTGGTTTGGCAGCAGCCTGAAAATGCAAAACAGGAAGAGCATCTGGACATCTTTTTAGCATCATCAGTAAAAGCACTTCTATGCAGATGGAGAGCCCAGGGGCTCAGTCTTGGCAGGGCTGGCCTCACTCAGCAAGTGAGAGCTACCTCATCCCACAGAAATGGATTTTACTTCCTGCAGCTGGGAGAAKGGTGACACTGAGTCGCTGCTGCTCTTTCTCTGCCCAAAGCCACACGAGCCAGCCCACACCAAGTTCAATGGAATGGAATGTCCCCCTCCTCTCTCTGAAAGACAGCTTATCTGTACTAACAGCAACCTTTTCTACCAACATTGGTGAAGTGCAGCATTTTCTCTGCTCAGCTCTTCTGAGATAAAAATCCCCAAAGCATCAGTGACCTTGCTCCCCTCATAGGCTAATTTCTCCAAGTGCATTTGTATACATTACCACCAACTRCAGGTATGCCTAGCTTACTTCTATTGCTTCACTTGTGGAAGGAAATTTCTAAAAGTCTTTACTTCCCACCTGTATTTTGCTACAGTCCCTAGCAAACCCACTGCACTCCTGAAAACTGTGAATGAGAGCAGTAACCTTCCCACTGCTTGCCCAARCGTGTCTGGGTACTCTGTATTCAGAATTAGTGCAAGGGTCCTTCTTTGGGAAAGCCAAAGGCAAGTGCATTCTTTATTCACTTTCCCTAGCTAAGGCCAATGATATTGTACTCTTGGAATTAGGTTTGTTTGTACTTGAAACAAGCACTGCAGATAAACAACATGAACTTGGCCAGTTTGGAAGGGGACTATCAAAAACATGCAAAACGTGACATCCTAGTTTAATGAGAGGTGATTTTCACATGTCTGGGAACATGGCAGACAAAATTATCTGATGTCATCTCACAGAAAAAAAAAAATTACCCCTCAGATTAGAGAGGATTTACTTCTTGAATCAGACTGACACTACCAAGGGTGGAGCCACTTTCCAGTCAACTGAGCCCAAATAGCAGAAGGGAGAAGGGAAAGTCAGGGGAAAAAAAAAACTGTCCAAGCTGTGCAGCCACTCCAGATGCAGGTTTAAAGCACAGCCTATGGCAAATTACTGCAGACACATGCTCAACAGACTCCAAATACACAGGGAAAACTCTGCTAGCTCTGTCTAGTTGTGTATATATATATACAGCATATATACAGGATAAACACAAAATAAATATATTAGAAATKGATGTCCTGCAAGAGAAATCTGGTACAAATATTACATAAAATTTGTGAGAGTATGTCCTAGTGCTCCAAATGAGCAAAAGGATGTGACATTATTTGTGCCAGAGGTGCCTGTTATGAGCACCAGTAGAAATTTCCCTGGATTCACTGCTCACACAGCTACATATACTGTTCGTGTTGCTGCTGTACTGGGAGAGACACAAACCAGTGAATTGATGTCACTCATGAGCTCTGCAGTCTCTATACTGCCCAAGCTGCTTATTTGCAAAACCACTGGAATTTTGCCAGTTAGAGATCTGAGGTGATGCCTGGTCTGCTAGCAGCAGCACTGAGCTCCTCTGCTTGGTTACCTGCTGGTAAATAGGATTTGGGTTCTGCAGCTGTTGAACACGCTGCTGTATCAGCAGTACTAAAGGCAGACAGTTTCCTGAACTGAATACATAAAYAGTAAGTAGATATATTACTTCAGAACCAAATATTAGTACATCACATGCTCCAGTTTTGCCTAGATAGATTCTGGGAGTACTGAGAAAGTACTGTGCAAAACATGTTTCCAGTTCAGCATCTATACTACAGAACTGTATTACCTGTCATTTTCCATGAGAGATTCTGCATCATAAAAGCTTGAAACAAACATCTAAAATGACATTATCAAAGGAAGTGAAACTTCCAACTGATGCTCATCAATACTGGTGACAAAAAAGGGAAGTGGAGAGATTTGTCTTTGCATGGACTTGAGAGCTAATCTAAGTTCTAATGATTGATAGTCATCATCTGAGCACTGAGGAGCTGTGTTTGCAGAACTCAGTGGTATAAAGGGCCTCTCTATCCCTGATCTACAATATGGATGAAGGTTACACATTACAGGAGGAGAAGAGAGGCCTCACAACAGTTAACACATGCTAGATTTTACCCCTGTTTTATATGTGTGCATAAACAGGTATTTACACTTATTTCTTGCCACAGAATGATTATCAGCTATCAGCCTTGTAGATATAATACAAGAATGGAAGAGCAGAAGCTGAGTTTTACCAAATTCCTCTTTAGCAAATGGCTTTGTTTTTTCCCTGGGCACATTGACTATTGACTGAGACTGAAACCTGACCTAGACAATGCCATTCTTCTTGAGGAACTCACATCAGCACACCCCCACATTTTTAACTCCTGCATCACAATATTAGACATTAGTAGTTTGCAGAATCTTAGGCTTGTTTTTGAAAATGTTGCATTAGCTGTTAGTTTGAAGATGCCTTGCAGAGGGATATAAACACACTGGTGCATTCACTGACCACTGACAGCTGGGATGAAACTGAACAGGTCAAAATGCCAGATTCTGCATCTAGGATGGAGTAACTAAGTATAAACTGGGAGGAGTGGCTGGAGAGCAGCCATGTAGAAAGGGACCTCAAATTCAAGTATCTCAGAGATCTCTGCTTGATCAGTCAGAAGGACTTGGGTACATGGGGATGTGAATTGCCTGATACCATCAAACTCACCTGAATGGAAGGAACTGAAAACATGACAACTTCCTTTGTTTGTCCCACAGCTCACTGGAGACACAGAGAGATGATGACCTGGTATCATCAGTTGCACAATTATCAATACTTCAGTACTATGCCCCAGCTGTAGCAGAGAGAATGAAAGGTGCTTGCTTAGTTGTCAAGATAAGAACTGTACTTTGTGCCCTTAGCAGTCCCAAATGACACTGCTCCCAAGGGTATTACTGCAACACTTCAARATTCAGAATGAAATTTCCTTGTTAGAGATGTGATTTAAAGTAGTTAACTTACTATTAAGCAGTAAATCTCTTAAAGCCAGTTCTRTGAGCTCCACAGCACAGGGATAGAAATAGCCACCACACAAAGGATTGTCCCCTGCTCTGCATGGCAGGCACTGAGCTTGTCAGAGTCATCCTGAGGAATAAGGTGTGTTCCTTCCATTTGCTTCTAAGGGTACTTGTTGCCCCTGAGGAGCAGAGAAAGGAACATGTGGGATGTTGACTGTAACACAAGTGTGAAAGGAGTATTATGCTGCTCTCCTTATGCCACAGAACAAAGCACACAGCCTCTCTTCTCAAGGYTGTGCAGCAGTGTCAGCTCCAGATGACATTCTGGTCAGAGGGGACAGAGCAGCCCCACACCTCCCTGAGGACTAAGCCAGGACTCTTTACAGAAACAGCAGGAGCAAGAAACTCTCTTAGAGAAGCAGCATTTTGACAAGTGCTGTAGTATGGCACAAGGTCAGTCATCTGTGTTATCATGTAAATCAAAGAGAATTTTTCATCCTCTGCTCATATGTGCTGATGCTTGGGAAATTTAACAAAGACACAGAGCAGTACAATTAGCTGAGGAAAAAATAACGAGAGCTCAGCYGCATTTAAATGAGAGTTCAGCTGTATTTCAAACCATAACCACGGTGCAGGGCACTGGGCTCTGTCTCCAGCTGTTGCGAGGCTTTGCTCCAGCAGGTGTCCCTGTGACACAGGGCCTGGCATCAGCTTCCTGCAGACACCAGCCCCTGGGTGTCCTGTGGCATCTTCCTGTGAGTCACCCCAGCTGTAACTCGGGTGAAGGCACTGCAGAGGAGCTGGGAGCAGACAGTGTTTTTCACCATATAAAGTCTACTTTTAGTAATTACCTCCAGGCTTGGAGCAACAAGGGCTCTTCACACTGCTTCCTCTACAGTTGAAGTACAGCCTAATAATAATTAATTAACAAAAAAGCTTAAATCATCTGCCTGCAAAATATGTGCCATAGCAACACATTTAACTGGAATGATAGTGCCTGGAGAATGCCTATGTCCAGTAGGGCACCCCAGATGTCAGCTAGGACACAATTCCTGCTCTCCTGTTTGGTAAGGAAAGCTGCTTTTAAAGGACCTGGCTGCTCTGGTCCAGGGAGCTGTTCCATGCAGGCCCTCTGTGCCTCACCCAGCAGCAGACAAATGACAAAATCCTGAAACCATTGAATTCTCTCATCATCTCCAAGCGTATTCCATTTAAATCAGAAAAAACTGAGTCCATAATTTGTACATGTACCCCAGTGTGTCTATGCCTACTTCTTGTTTGGAGTAGCTGCCTCCTCCTGGCTGTGCTAGTCACTGAGTGTATTTGATCAGCAAAGCAGTAGCAAATAAAGCTCATGAAGTTGGGCACATACCCACGGTCAGGCTGCAAACACCAGGACCAGGCAGACGAGATGGCTCTCCTTGGCCTGTGTTTCCTGCTCTGTTGATTTAAGAACAGCAAGACCKGCCTGCCTGCAGGCTGGGCTTGGGCACAGACGTGCACAGAGCAGGCTGAGATGGATGCTGCCTTCAGAGCTGCTCGTGCCAGCACTGATGGGATACTGCCTCAGGAGAAAGCAATGGCACAGGAACCATTATGAGCCAGGGTCTGGCTGCATCAGGTTTGCCGTGAGTGCCCCAAATACAGGGATCCAAAGAAATGGTAAGCAGTCTGTTCCTAATACATGTGACATGCTTATTTCTTTAGTGTTGAGGAAGAAATCTCACAGATAGAGAAACAAACTGGGAACAAAACAAARAACAACACAGGGAAAAGGAACCAGGAGTGTAAGGCTAAATGCAGATCTACCCATCCATACAGGCTTTTGGGCCTCAGCTGCTGTTATACTCATATGCCTAATGATGTTGATTTATGCCAACTGAAGTATTGGCCCATGGTACTGAAGAGTGCTAGGTAAAATAATGAAATGGTTATGTTTAACCTAGTATTTTTCTCAAACAAGGTAAAGAATTTAATCTAACCACAGCAGGATGTTCACCCAATTTTAACATTCAGATTTTATACAAAKAGACCATTGCTGAGAACCAGCTATACTTAAGGGACTCATCATTGTCCTGATTCCCCTTCCTCTTTTGAGTTGATAATGCAAGGTTTAATTTATTTCTTTGGGAAGAACCATTTTAAGATCTCAGGTTCCAGGATGCTGGGGTCACAGGATGAGGGGTTCCTCTCACTGATGCTTGCAACTAGGCCTAGTGCCATGTGACCCAATGAAATGAGAAAACCCTTTAGYTGTCTGAGGTGCTGTGCAGTATTCTCTGGGAACTCTGGCTAACACCCGCAAGAGAAGTAAAAGGGAAGGTTTTGCTGTCTGTCTCAGGCACTTCACAGCCACTGGCAAATTGCAGCAATCATCAGCCCTACTTTATTGGTATTCAGGACATGTCACCATTCCCCCAGCCTGTGATGCTGGATACAATCTGCCATTTAGCCACCACAGYGGAGCATGTTTCTCAAGCCATTACAGTGTGCTCTGGAGGCAAAGGGAAAGTCACCTCATGAATACTAACACAGCTCTGTCATATTGACCTGTCTTTGTTCCTGTAACCCAAGAAGAAAAAAACCCTTCCCCTCCAGGCATCTATTCACCATGTCACGTTTCCTTTTTGAAAGCTTTTCAAGGTAAGACATCCAATTTACTGCCACTTCTTTCTCTGCAACCTGATAAGAACTGATAAAATTACCAGGCACAAACACTCTCATGAAATATTCCTATTTCTCAGCACACACAGGAGTTAAGCAAGAACAAACAGTTCTCAGCAAAAGTGTCACATTGTGGGGGACATCACGACTGTTTGGGAAGCAATGAAAAAAGGAAAGCCGKGTTTGATACAAGCACCATACCTTATGCAACAAAGGGCTCTACAGGAACCTGGTCAAAACCACCTGCACCTGATTCAAACGTTCTGTCAGTCTAAATTTAAGCAGATAGAGTATTTTTTCCTTCAAAGAYATCAAAGCAATTGGCAAAGCACTTGCTGTCACAATAGTCCCAGAAAAAATGCATTATCTCCACCTTAACACAGAGAGAAACTGTGGTAATGAAAGGTTCAAGCTCAGAGAGTGAGGGTGTAAGGCATAAAGCTGGTATCCTGAATCTATCCTTTTCTGCCCTCCAAAGTATTATTTTTCTTTTTTAACTCATTTTTGAACAAAGTAACTCCTTCCATGCCTGGGGACTCTGGAAAAGTCTGTTCTTACTGTGTCTACTTTTGCTACTCAGATGCTAGGAGCATCAAATATTCTGCAAAACACAATATAAAAGGCAAGATATTCCCTACAYGCACTTGCAGTGGGCACAAATAATCACTGAAAGGAGAAATATTTTAGACAAAGTGTTGGATTTTAATTTTGGCGTTTTTAACCCAAAAATTAAGTAAAATTCTGGATGGTTTAATCAAGTTAATCATCACATTCAAAGGACTGTGATGCCAGAACCTGCATACCTGCATTTCCTTCTCACACAGTCCTGACAGCCCAAAGGTGGGGCTCTGTTGTGAAGCTGAGTCCAGGAATGAAAATCCAAAGAAATTMTATTTTTCCTTTGACTGTTGGGGGTGTACCCAGAGCTCCACATGCCTACAAAAGGTCACAGGTGAGAACTGGCAGAACAGTTTAGGTCAGTTTTGGTTTAATTATAATGTCATACTCATAAGCCATAATATCTGCTGGATACTGAAGGTCATTTTAGCACAGGGATATTATTTATGTGGTTTTGATGATGAAGTTGCATGGAAAGCATGCCTGAAAATTGAATGCATTGGCAATGTTAATACAATTATTACTTTTGGTTTTCCCACAACTGGTCAGGATACGACATTGGTTTTCCTGCAGACATATAACTTATTTTATGCACACTGCTTTAAATAAGCTTGGTTGAGATGGAAGACAGGCTTTACACTGAGCCAGCTTCATGCATGGCTCCTGGCAAAAAMCCCAAACTTCTGCTCGCTCTAGTTGTACAGGTTGACTCAGGTTTGAACACTCCTCAGCAGTTTGGTCATCAGTAAAAGAGCAGTTATGAAATCTGAATAATTTCTTTAAAGTTTGGATGTGGGACCCTTATTAAGATCCATCTCTAATTCCTGGATACTGCTTGATATATCCTTGCACTGAAATATACGTTAAACTGAATTAATTTTGGAACTCATTTAAATCTTGATCAAAAGCAATGAGAAAAATCATGTTTTTAAAAAGGACAARATGTGCATCAGTTTGTCTTGGAACTGCTCTCCTAAGCAAGCCTGGTGTGACTTTCCAAAGGCATCCTCCTGTTTCCAAGCAACCAGGGCTGTGCTCCTGCCTCTTAAACTGTAACCATCATTGCACTTTGCTYATTAATTCTTCAGCAAACGGAGGAAAGTTTCCATTTCTTTTGATGGCTAATGTACTTTATGGTTCATGAAGCAGYCCTGGATTTGGTAGTTTCTATTTAGAAGAAGCTCAGACTAAAGTGAAAGAGCCATCCAGGACTTGGAGGTCATAGGAGGATAACAAAGTTCTGCCTGCTGCAACTATAAGAGCTGGGAAAACATTTTCAGATTCTTTTTCCACAAAGAAAAATAATGTCCAAGTATTTGGATTGACTGAACAGCTTTGGTAATGTTTAATCAGATGGCTTCTGGAGGAAACTCTGCTGGGAAAAAACCCCACACCAATTTGAAATAAAGACATTTGGTTTGATGCCTCCAGGATGAGAGGTTCAATTCCTTTTCTACCTTAAAGCATTCCCTGCTTTGAAGGAATTTTTGAACAGAAATTTTAGCCCAAATTTGGCAATGATTTAATTTGAAGAAAATGTTTAACTCATTCTGAAATGTTCATCCATATATATATATTATTTAATATTTATTTAAAACAGCAAGAGAGAGCAAATTTGGCTCTCACACAAATCCCTATCCCTGCCATACTGGAAACACTCTTCTACTTTTATTTTAGGCAATTAATTTTTGCTTTCTTCTCATGACAACACTATTGCCCTGTACAAAATAAGGTAATTTGAATAAAGAAGTACCATTATTTTGTAGGAGGAAAGGAAGGAGACCAACATTTGGAACAGATGCCCAGATGCCCCATTTAGATGATCTATTAAAGTATTTTCAGTTTTGCAATAGAGCAGCTAAAAGCTAAGCGACTTCATTACAGCCCAGCATTATGAGTAACTGGAACAGGGACCCAATCTCCAGAGTCCCCTTTGGTGCCYATAAGGTGTTATGCAAAACTTACTTACCTGAGAAATCACCTGGTTTTATTTATCAGGATGCATAAAGACTTCAATTTTTATTGCAATTTGGGAGCCATGCAGAATGTTTTACAATCAAAACTAAAACTGCATGTTTGCTTACAATCACAGCTTCTTTGCACTTCATATCATTATATAACCTCCATTTGCAGGGATGGGAACAAAGGGCAAACCATACTGTACACAGTGATTTTTTGGATGGTTTTCTAACCTTGGAATGATTGASAGCTACAGAAAGAAGTGGCACAAAAACTTAGGGCAGGCAAACACATTTTAAGTTCCATGTCTCAGTTGGCTCCACCCTTGCTCCCAAGCAATTAAGATTCAAGGAAGACACRGAGAAGGGGCAGCTCAGGACAGCTCTGAGTCTGCTAATTGAGGACACCAGTTTTCAGCAGAATTCTAATCCATGGAGAGATGAGCCTAAATGGACTAGCAAAGAATAAATGTGGAACCAACTCATCATCTGGTGTAAATCAGAGTATTCCTACTGAAGTAGAGCATATATACAGGCTTACGCCTTGCAAAATATCTTAAATGGAAACACAATCTCAAACAAGGAGCTACATGTTCTGAGATAGAGAGCACTTGCTGAAGAGATTTACAGCAGGAAAAGACATTCTGTTTTAATCTAATACAAAGATCCAGTTAAGCCATTTTTCAGTGACATTTCAGTTTGATAATTACTGAGTAATGCTTTGCACATGCTTACATGAAAAAKAAAATAAAAGCTAATTTTAGAGTCCTCAATCAAGCCTGCAGTTAGTCCTAAATCTTGATGAGCGGATCCAGTTATTATCTTCTATTTTTAAAATATTTTGATTGATTTTCCTATTCCAAAGAACTAAACTGTAAATCATTTCTGCTGGTTCCAAATTTTTTTCTTTTAATCAGTAAGAAACAAATGAGCTCTAATACAAAGAGAGAGAGGGAAAAAAATCACTGAGTAAAACCAAGGTCTCCCAGCTACTAGGAATTTCTGCCTGGAGAAAGCAGTCTGCATTGTCAAGTTGCTCAGTATGGATCTTTTTCTGAAATAAAGCTACTTCTACAGTGCTGCTCACTCACACTCTTGTAGGCTATCATATCTGTCCCAGTAATAGCTGACAGCCTTGGCCAGCAAAGCACGTGGAGCTGGTGCCAAGGCATATTTATCCCTCTTGTGGCGAGCACATGGATATAAAACTGGGACCTGCAGTACTGGGCATCCCAGGAGAACTGGGCTTGTCCTGTGCAGTAGCTGTGGGACCGCTGTGCCCTGCTGAGAACACCCCAAAGAACCCTGACTCACCTGCAGGCAGGAGCAAACACTGCAGGAAATGGTTTAATACTCCCTGTTGAAGCTCTTGTTTGGTTCCTCAGTGAAAACCAGGAGTGGAGAGGGTGGTCGGGGTCTCAATGACCTTGGCCACGGGTGTGATGGGAGACAAATCACACCCCTGGGGTGAAGCAGGTGGTGTGATGGGAGACAAATCACATCCCTGGGGTGAAGCAGGCAGAGCTCTCCAGCTGGGAGTGCAGAGAGGCTCTCACCAGACCTGCTCTGGCTGCTCCTCAACACACACATTTTGAGGGACAAGGGTGGAATGAAGATAGGCACCTCCAGGAATGAGATTCTCCAGGGGTAGAAGCTGTCTGGGATCTTGTGAGTTCCAGTGGAAATGGTGCTGAGGATATTTCTCTCTCAGGCTAATTTTMTTTTTTTTTAACACCATTACCAGCTGTAACCAAGCAGAGACCCAGCACTTCAGCTGCAGTCTCGGTCACCATTCACGAGCACAGCTCCCGGTCTTCCCTATTTTGGGGATGTGACTCTAGCCAATATAACAAAAAGTGAAAGGTAAGAGAAAGGTAAATATTACTAAAGCGGGTCATTCTTAATGCTAACGTCTCCATGAAGTGTTACAGAAATTTTGGCTGCCACCTTGCAGTCAGACACTTTCTGGGAGGATGAAGAAGGCTTTAGGCTCTTGCTCGCTCTCTTGTGGTACACATTGTCCTGGTACAACCCAGTGTCTGTAGTGGGAGAGCCCAAAGAAAAAAATACATGAACACTGAGCACTGGGCTTTCCCCTGTCCCAGGGGGGCACCTCCCATATCTGCCATGGCAGGGGCARTGCCCCAGCCATACACCTCACACTGTTTCCCTCCTACGTTTACTATGGCATGGAGGCTCCCCTGGCCTTCTGTCACCAGAGGAATATAGATTTGGGCTCTTTATTTTGTAGCAAGTCCTAAAGGCACAGAAATCACTAAATTTCTATTAATTAAAAACCCATATTCACTAAATTTCTATTAATTAAAAACCTATAATCACTAGAAAGCTTAAGTGTCCCTAGAGTTTTTCAGGCAGGAAGGAAGGAATCACATCCGCTCCCCCCCTCCAAACCCCATTAAGCTGAGGCATTGAAGCTAGTTTTCATCTCAAKATTTTCACTTGGGGTATTTCAATTTGTAAACCTCCAATTTTTTAAGAAGTACCGATAACTGCACATTCCCTTTTCAGTGCGTCAACAGAACACCTGACAGATGTTAAACATTATTTGCTGTTTGGCTTTCTACTTTGCCTAGTTTATTCTAACCTATGAAACCTCAAGGACATAAAACATCATAAAAATCAACAGCACCAGTGGCAAACCTGTCATTCTTAAGAAGAACATTCACCTCATTAAACTAYAGAATTTCCAAAACCACTGAAATGCAATTTTTATACACAGAGCAGGACCTTCTCCATTAATGAAAAGGGATGTGGAGAACCTTCTCTCCTAGATCATTAATGTCAGTCAATCTGMCATGGATTTGCATCAGAGACAACGAGGGAAGATGTGACCTCTCTCAGGCAAATCTGATCAGTGCAAGAACACAGTTCTGGGACACTCGCACCTCCTGCAGCAAATCAGGTTATGCCATTTGGAACTTGTGACCAGCATGATCACAGCAAGGGTGACAGGGCTTTGCAGGGCTGGTCACAGGAACAGAGGCACATTAGTGTTTCCATGTGTTGGACCATTATTTGTTCTTAGTCTCAGAAAATGGGGATACAAGAGTAAAGTGCACAARTTAACTACCTGGAACCAGTAGCAGAGAAGAAGCTATGCTTGCCTTGCTCTTCCTCTGGCTAAGCTATACAACTGTGAATTGATAATGAAGCCCTTAAAATTAAAGAGCAGCTGGATTCGATTCTGGAACAATTCCCATGCCCAGCAGCATTCCATCACCTTGCCTGTGAGTAGGAGGTAGATAAAAAAACCCAGACAAATCTTGGGACTTAATGCAAGGGGGAAGAGCTGGCTGGCTTACATCAACGGATGGAGAGCCATCTGAGGGAACAGCTTCTTTTCCTTGGAGCTTGGTGTGGTTCTGCAATCTGTTAGTGCGCCTGCATGTGCCAAAATGCTCTGTTAATGTTACTCCAAACAGGATACACATTGCCTGAAACATGGAGCCTCGTGCAAGATCACCATCCTACGTGCTTGTGCCTGAGTCACAGAGGAAGAGAATGATGCTCTTTGGGTGGCAGCATCCAAAATGAGCTCGTCAGACTCACCATAACAAACAAACATGCCTGTTGAGGATTGGCTCCTGTCATTAAAATTGCAGGCATGCTCTGGGTTCATCCTTAACTGCTTGTTGCTTCCTGATGATTCCTTGTGTGAGACAAGCTCCAATCCGTGTTGCAGCATGAATCATAATTCAGTTTATCCTCTGAGGCTTGTTTTTTTAATTCCACACATCCTTGYTTTTACTCTCTTCCGAGAGGTTTAAGGGCTTTTCATTCCTTAGGGTTGAAGATGAAGGTTTGAACCCTAAACTCATTGCAGACATTATTATTATCAACAGCAAGAAATGAAATACAACTGATTTTGCCTATTCAGAGATKTAAATTCACTCTGCTTCCTTCATTAAACAAGCTGAGCAAAGAGCCAAGCAACAGCCATCGAAAAATATCTTAATTTGTGATAATGTGAAAAATATAATGAGCTGTAAAAGCTGTGCCTGAAGTTCCCTGGGACTAGGACCATACAGCACTGTGGCTCTCCCAAAATGCTAAATAGTGAAGCTGAGGACCATGTGTTTTCCCTACACACAACAGATCACTTTGAGAAACCACTACCAGTTAACAGTTCTATCCAAGAGTGTCAGACCCATGATCTGGAGTAGTAAATAATGTAAAGATATCTCTGTGTCAAGATTCCCCCATGATAATACAAGGATAACCTGCATGCATTTTATTTTTCTCTTGAGGAGTAGGGCTCTAGCTCTTGCTGAAGCTGCTGGTGTTCCTACACCTTGCTCAAGGTTAGGTTTCATCTCCTACTGCTGGCACAATCTCTTGCTRTCCCTGTTGGCCTTGTTTCCATCTTGTCTCTTGCTCTAACTGCAGCCTCTTGCATTCCGACACCACAGACTCAGCTTTCTCACTCACCACTGTATTTTCCYACTCCCTTTT
This sequence comes from Cardinalis cardinalis, assembly GCA_014549065.1. Classification (NCBI taxonomy): domain Eukaryota; kingdom Metazoa; phylum Chordata; class Aves; order Passeriformes; family Cardinalidae; genus Cardinalis; species Cardinalis cardinalis. Next base: position 4,761,720 of record JACDOX010000017.1, read on the forward strand.
CTAGAAGTTAGGAGGATGATGTTGAGTGATGCTGCCCTTTGGTTCTGAAGCAAGAATTATCCCATTTAGTGCCTTACAGTGACTCTCTGACTTTATCTGGGACTGGTCTTCTGACTCCTACAAGAATTTCCCTGGTTATTTTCTGCATTTTCCCTGTCTCCTCACTGTTCTGTGTGGGAAACYTGGAAGAGTTACTTCCACCTGGGAAAACATGCAGCTTTCTGGGCAAGACTGAAGACACCACAAGTTTGTGAAAAGTCATGAGCTTCACACTGAGGGACTGCTTCATTGAGAATGCATAGACTTTCCCTCTTGGTCCTCTAATATCCCCCACATTTTGCCACATTCTGAGGAAGAGAATTCCCTCTCTGTTAAAAGTTGCCGTGTGACAACTATATGGCTGTCCCATCTCTCCCCTTATGCAGTGACAGAAATGCTGCCTCTGGTCACCTTGTGTCCTTTACACRGCCCCCTGTCCCTGCTGACTCTGTGTCCTCAGAGAAGGGCACATTCCTGCAGCTCTGTCCCTTWAGAAGCCAGCACGGGGGTGCAGAGGGAAGGGCTGGAAGCCCACTGAGCCCAGCTGCCTTTCCCCACTGCCACAAGCACACTGTTCCCTCTTGAGTCACAGCCAARTGAAAAGAGGACAAAGACCCCAACTCCTCCTTAGGCCACCTGACTGAAATATGTGATTTGAGGTTGAGAAGGACCCTCAAGGTTTGGGACAGGTTTTCTCAGGGCACCTCACAAGTTTGCAAGAAATCACTCTAATGTCATTCAGTGAGGTAAAAATGCAAAGTGAAAATAGCAAAGAATTCAACTTTACTCTGGACCTCCACAATGTGCACCCCRATTGTAATTAAAAGCAGCAGCTGATGCTTTCTGCCCACTCCCCAAAACCCCACACAGCCCTGCAGCCTTGGAGCAGGGCTTGCAGCCCAGATGGCTGCTCWGCTCCCAGCCTCAGGCAAGTGCCAAACCCATATTTGGCATGGACCTGTTGATTTACATTAAACACCTCAAGAGGAACATGGTTAATGGTGAAAAAATAAACAGGGCCAAAAACCAGCTGAGAGCGCAAATGAGAACAAGCACAAAACATGGGAAGCAGAGTTAAAACAAGACAGACAAATGGAGAGGAGGGAGGTAACAGCCAGGACACCTGASCAGAGCGCCAGCAGGCAAGGGAGGGATGGCACCTGCCAGCTGGGCAGCAGCAGCACTTCCAGCTCCCACAAGTGGTAGAGGATAGCTGAAATACATGTCCAGGGGCTGGCTGAGAAACTCACCTGCCCAAATTACTTTCTTCCTCTGTAGCTCTCTTCCAATTATCACGTGGGTGCAGGGCTCACATGCACTGTGTTACTGCATGCTGGTAATATCACCACATGTCCTTCCTCACCCAATGTCTGCTTGGCCTCACCACGTCTAGGCCACTATCTATTGACTTAATGCAGGGTCAGGTCTCACAGCTCTCTGCAATTGATGAGCTCTATTTAGCTGCATAGTTTGAACTGAGGATTTTGCCTTTTTATGTGTAAATATTCCAGCAAACCAATTCCCTGCTCTAGGCTGAGGATTAGARTTCACACGGTCAGCATCTGGGACTACATGTAGCATAAAGTAATCTATCACCCATTGCAAGAAATACTGAGAGAGAGTGCTATACCATGATCAAGGGTAAGAACGAAGGGCAGAATAAGCCTGCTAATAGAGGAATAGTTACAAGATATTATGCTCCTGCTCTTGTCACTTTACATTTTGCACAGTTGGTGAAAATCCCACTTCTCAAGGAACAGTAATTTTTTGCTCAGTTTTCTCAAGTTCAGCCATTATTTTACAGTGCTCTGAGGTGTGTATGGGACAACAGCCACTATCTATGACAATAAAATGTAACATTTCTTATTAAGCATTACAGCGAAGTGAGTAGAAGAAGGTAATAAATATGATATACATATGGGGATTAAAAGCCGAAATCAGGAAAAGCAAGAAGAGAGAAAACAGCTCTAAAGACTTCAGTTTTGTAAGCTTGCTTACTTTCTSTCTGCCTCTGAGATACTGGGATTTGTTTGGGTACTCCTCTGTGTTGTGCCAAGCTCAGCTAAAATAGATGCCATTCATTTTTGTCTGTGCCTTACTCCTGATCCCCAGGCAGTTTTACAGCAAGGCACACAGTTCACTRACAAAGCTGACACTGCCAGGGCATTTGAAAACCTACCCACTGTACAACAAATAGCTGCTCTTCTTCCAGAAAGGCCAAACAGATCTGTGATTGCAATTGTTATGCAATTACTGTGATTGCAGCTTTGCTGGACATTTTGCTGAAATGTCTCTGATAATCAGTGAGGAACAGGACTGACTTTTCACAAGTGCCAGTATCATCCATTTAGGACTTACAGTCTGTCTCTATCAACAAAGCAGGTAACGTTCTGTGCTCGTATTCTGCCACCTGTGGTATTTATTCATTCCCAGTCTGAACCAGAAAGACAAATCTGTTCCAACAATGCAGTAGAGCAACCAAATCTTTAAGGAAGAAATAGCCTGGCTGTAGGCCAGACTCCTCTAATTAGCCCATACAGAGCACACACTAAAAAAGCCACCTAATTAGACACATGGCAAAACTAAAGCTTACACTGTTCAACACCACACCAAAACTCCATCCTTCTCTGCTTACACTCAGCACATTCATAAAWGATGCAAAACACATTCAATTTCAAAATACAAGTGGAAAATCTCTGTAAGGCGTGTATGCATTTGAAAGACGTGTGTAAAAGGAGAAGAGAGAGAGAGATGGGTTTGTCACATCCTTGGGAGTCTCTCTAGCAAGCACTTTGCAAAATGTCTCTGCATGTTTGGCAGCTGCTGTACTGCAGGGGTGGGGAGAAAACACACAGTCCCTGTGGTCCACCTGCTTCCTTTTAGGTACTGGTGCCTCAGGCTCTGGGATTGGTAATTACTTTATGCAGTCAGCACCAGTTGTCGCCTGTTTCATGGTTTTCTCCTTCATGACTGGTGATTTGTACCTGTCAACATAATGGCATCAGCAGGTGCAGCCACGGTGGGTGCCAAGCTGAACCTGGAACTGTGACAATGATTCCAGCAGCTCATTGCAGGGWCTCAATGGTCTCATTTTTTCTAACTGCTCTGAAAATGTGCCCTGTTCCCAGACTGAACAAATCTGCTGTTGTGGAAGGTTTTATGCACTGAATATGAGACATACATTTCTTCCTTAACCATCAATAACCCTGCTAGGGGTTCTGAAGTCCTCAACAGAGCAAGAGCCACACAATKACAACAACTATTGGGATGGATACTTACATCGAGGGCATCAGTAAAAACCTAAGGCTTCAAGATGAAATATTTACTTATTTTCATTTGAAATTCAAGCCAAGATTGGAATCAAGGTTTCAAATGCTTAAAGGATAGTGGTCGMCACACTCCAGTGCTTCTTCCCATCACAGTACACAATGCAATTCCTACACAAGTGAAAAGTTTCACTGCACTYCAGATGTGCACCTGGTCATGCAGATGTGATGTAAGGGGGAAGAAATATAGTAGCATTCATGTATAGTTCTCAAACATCTATGGAAATATATTATTAAAAGCCCACAAAAAACCCACARTGTAATGAGCTTTCTCATTTTCATGAAAGCTAATGATCTGGATATTTGACTCATTTTCTCCTGTTTTATTCTACTTTGTAAATATTTTTTTAACACTTTCATTGCCAGACTGTCATTAGAACCTTGCAAACCCACCAGAAAATAAGAAGCAAGCTSAAATTCCAAACTAGTAGCTAGACTACAGGAGATAAATCTTTAAGTGAACACTAACTATTTTGCAACAAAATTTATTATTGCTCAAGGTTTTATGGTTATATGCACTAGACAAACCCCAGAGTACTTAGCCATCTCTTTCTAGTCTGTTCTTCAATGCCATGGATCTCTACAGCACTGAAAATTTGGCAATCCARAAGTGATGCATATGCCTTTTGCACAAGGATGAATTTTACCCAAGATAAGGAAAAATTGTAAGCAGTAACTACTCAAATTATGATTTCCAGAAGCTTTGACATATCACAAGACGCAATGCAAAGCAGGAGCCTTGACGTTTCCCAGTTCTGTAGCATCTGCAGCATGCCATAGTGATACAACAAAGGTCACAATGCTAAAAAAATTCCAGCTACAAAAAATCCTCTGCCTTTATTATCTTTTAAGCTTCCCAAATTTGTCTACTCCTACTCCTTTATTATTGCACTTTAATATTTGCCTCTGCTCATACTCTAAGCATCTTGGAAAGGTGGACTCTATTTATTTATTTAAACACATTATCTAGATTCAAGGTAACTGTGAGGAAGTAAAATTGGCTACTGCCAGATACAGATGGAACTGTTTCAAAATCTGAGGCTTGGGGTYTTTTTTCTTTTGAAACTCTTAACAATAGCTGCCACTGCATTAGGGATGGCAAGATAAGAAATATAACAACAGCAACCACATTTKGTGGGTCAGAGGATTTGAAACAAGCATTTTGGAGCATCAAAAGATTACTGCTCACAGAGAGGAAGGTCCATYCGACACTCTCCTCCATTTTAGCTGATTCCTTCTCTCTTGAAGTGTCCCATGATGTGGGATCTGGTAGGACACTAGTTYTTTGACTACAGAAATTACTAATGAAGATCTTTGTTGTGCTTGAGCCAAAYTAAATCATAGCGATAAAACTTAAAATTAGATATTGTTTGCAGTTTTAAACCACCAGATCCTTTATTTTCTAAATCATTTTGCCACTTTATGCTGAGGCCTCCAGTTTGTCAGCTCTAGTAACATCACTGGATTTACTTTAACACATWCCATGAGAAAAACTATGGCAGAAATACCAGCCTGCAGCCTCTGTAAATCTGAAACTGGCTTCACCTAATGACTCATAAACACACATACACTGACTGTTTTCCAAGCACCACCAAATGGAATGTCATGAAAGCCTTGCCCTTAATTCTCAGTGTTTCTGAAGCACAGCACCACAAGAAAACTCCACTGTCTCAGAGATTTGCTCAAYCCAGACAAGTTATTTACCAACTGGCAGGCCTGGAAGGGCAGTTATTTTCTYAGATAGGACACAGACATATGACACCTTTTTGAAAGAAGATGCCATCAGAATACAATCGTGATTATTTTCCTTCAATAACATGTATTTTTTAGCTGTGTAAAGCAACAGGGTTGCTGCTCCAGGATTCAAAGGCCTTTCTACAGTGCATTTTCACTGAAATCTGATTCTTTTACAAGATGCTCCCCTATCAATGCTGCWTGAAAGCTAAAAGAGAAAGACAAGGCTGATACAGCTCCTTTTTTCCTTTTTCTCTGCCTAGCACAGAATTTCTAATCACAGTTTTAAAACAGCTGTGGCTGAATTTAGTGTTACTAAAAAAGCAATGGTAATGAAAAGAGCCATAGCCAAAGTGTGTGGGATATGTCTATGTAAGGTCCTGCTGCACTCAGCCTTATCTGACTTATTACAATTCTTGATTTCTGCTGCCTATTGAGAATTCCACAGCTTACCTTCCCAAAGCTCTTGACAAAATTATACTGTAGGACTTTGTCATCCTACTGATTATCTTTTGGCTGTTGTTATACAACTGCTCTATGTTAACTTTGAGAACTTGCTGTTTGAAGCCACATAATTATTTTGGGCTTAGGGTTCCTTGTTCTTGTTTTCTGCATTTACTCAGCTTCTATCCCAGGTGTGTTCTAGCCCTTGACTGATGTTCTATGGTACAGTCAGTGTCAGAATATATGAACCTCTCATGTCCTTAAGGCCCTCCCATTCAGAAGACAAAGACTGTAGCAGAAAAATTCAAGGGTATTGCCTCATGTCCTACTTAATGCCATTAAAATGGAAATGTTTCTGACTCCTATAGTTCAGCATTCCAACCTCTGCTCAAGAGAGACATGTCRATGAGATCTACTTAAGAGCTTCTTAATTTCAAATGATCTTAATTCATCTGCTCTCTCAGTTATGTGATCCCCTCTGATAGCTTTTGAGTGAACTGTTTCTTTCTGTGCCACTCTGAGGCTGGGACCCAAACACAGGCTTGCCCTAGAAGACAATCAGTAAGTGTCAGAAAGCATTCCACTAGCAGCAGCAAAATAAAGAGGGGAAAGAAGCATCAAACATGCAGCCTCCAAGTGCATTAGAGCCCCCATCCTGTCACTGCCTTGTCCCATTTGCTGATGCACRCACACCTCCCCATTGCTCTTCTGGCAACTGAGGAGACAAAGTCTAGGAGAATAGGTCTGCTCCACTTCCTTATCCTCAGAAAACCATAAACCCAGGATGGGGTTACTAAAGCATTCAAAGTTAATAAAACTACACATACTTGGTTGAGTTAGGGTGTCTATGCAACTTCGTATATAAATTTATTTTTAAAAACCCTACTTGCTTTGTGTGACCGATCTGCAAATATTGTAGCAGCAGGCCTCAAAGCTGCAACTGCAATAAAGGGCTGATGGGGTGTCAAGTGTTGCCCTTTTTTCACACTAGAACATTGAGCTGTCAACAGAAAGAGTGATCTGAGTTCTAGAAAAGATTCTCAGTGGCACAGCTTTCCCTGCAAATGAGTTCTCTCAAGGATAGTGTAAGAGCCACTCYGGCATGTGAGGTTTTCTTTCCATTACTTCGAGTTGTTGTAAATCATTAACTGTCCCTGAAATGTTGCTACAGTTGCTAGGCAGAGGCAGCTAATTTATTAAACTTCCATGTGGCAAGGAAATCCAGATTTAGGCATTTGGAAGAAAACTATTAAGAGCCAAGAGGGTGGGATGCAAGGAGAAAAGAGAAAATCTGAAATATACTTAACACTATGTTTTTCTCCCAAAAAATAATTCTGCTTAGTGAATTTTTGAGAATCTTTATATTATCACATATGGTAAATACTTAATTGGAGGCAGCTGAACCGACAAGAGTAATAATATTCCAAAGTTGCTGGATATTCTGATGTGACATCAGTAGATTTTTTTCCCCTCATTTAATAGATCATTCCTATTTTTTCCGTGGCATGTTTTTGGAAACAATTTCTCCCACTTTTTATCTTTCTATCCAACAATGCTCCTGGCAGGTTTTCTCAAGTAGCAGGCTAGTTGATTTACTCTGCAATGTGCCACGCTGGGCAGCACACCCGGCACCTGATGCTGGAGTGCATTCATTGCTTGCACCTTGAAAAATTACACAGTTCTGAAAATCMCTCCTTTTACTGGGCCTGCTGAATTGCAGGTGTGTGTGGCATCATATTCCCCTGACATATGGGAAACAGAGAATTAGTCTAGAATTTGAGAAGCTGCCCTACCTTCAGAGGAGAAAAGCCAGYTTCCCGGGATGTATGCTGTGAGCCTTTGCTTCTCATTTCTGAGATGCACAAACTTTTGTTTGGCAAATTCTACCTGATTTATTTTCTTCCTCCCTTGCTTCTATTATTGTTAAGAGTGCAATGTGCAGCCAAGTTAAACTTCAGGACWCAGAAATTAGATGTCTCTCTCAATATGCCATCTTTTTCACTTCCCTGCTTTTCATCCTACACCATTACAATGCATGCCTGACAGCTTTTCCATGTTCATTTTACTGGATGTATTCTTAAAAGAAAAAGAATTATTTTACATCAAATAMAATTGGAAGGGGGAAGGTCCCCAACAATAACCTCCATCCAACTAAATATGGAAATAAGTTATCTGTAAATATGCCTACTATTATTTTCTCCAGAGAAAATATTTTTCTTTAGTTCTCTAACGAGAAAATATTCCATGAGGCCTTTCCCTGTGACTTTTATCTGAGTACAAAATCTGATGGTTGAATTTTTACTGCACTTCAATAAGATAGGTGCAGGTTTTTGTGGATAGCACAAGCCAGTGTTGTTTTAACCTCATCATTTAAAATGGCCTTTCAATTGCCTGAGCTGGGATTGTTTTGAGGCATCCACACTCTGGAGGGCTTCTCATGCTTCCTATGGTAGCAGCAGTAACTGGGAAGTAGAAAAAGTTGCTTAAAATCGTTTAAAAATAATTAAAGGATTGTTTAACTGATGTTAAGGCCAAAGCCAATTCACTCCATGCAGATTCAATCTGTCAACACCTCTCTTCCCATAGGCACTGACAAACAGATGAACATAACTGGAACAGAAATGCAGAAAGACTTCAGATGTGTTGATCTGTTAATGCAGTGTGTTACATTCCCTCTGCATCACCAGTCTGGAATACTTATAATCTGTACACTTCACACTTTGAGCCCTTCTAGGTCTACAACACCTCTATCAAAAAACTACTTTTTCTGGACAAAATTTAGACATATAAAAAATTTAAGTTGAAATCTGAAATATTTTGGCTCAGAATTGAAATATTTTGGTTTAGAAAAGTTGCACCTGAGACACTGCACACCTGCCAGAGACATTTTATCCACCAGGATGGCCAGTGTCCCTCCTTGTGACACCACCTGCCATGCACACAGGCCATCCTTTCTCACAGGACTAAGTGACCTTCTGTGACAAGTCCTACCATGGGACACAGTGAAAGGTAGATGTAGGGAAAAGGAGAACTCCTCAGGACACACAGAGCTGTTCTCCCCACCTCTCTGCTACTGTGCCTCCTTTAAAAAATACACATAAACTGTTAACAGATGATTTTTTCTGTGGCAGGCAAGAAAATACATGGCAAAAAAATGTTTCACTGCAAAAATTTCKCCATCGTCCTACCTACACCCTAGTCCTGATTAAATTCACACATTCAAAGTAGCACTCTTTATATTATCAGGTATCTTCTATGAGCCATTTTTATTCCTTTTATCTTCTTCCTACTTTTCCTCAGGAGCAGAGATTGTTGAACTGCTGTTAAACATTATTTCTGGATGGAAAAKAGGAGGAAAGGTTGATTTTCATTCCAGCTGAGCAAAATCTTTTAATTTACAGAACCTCCCAAGCCACTCTAATCAATTAGAGAATACATTTATATTTTGTTTTGATCATCAACTAATTTTGATTCTTCTAGTTTGTTGATTAAGCTCTGATTAAGCATCTGCCTCTGACAATATCCAGCCTTTAAGTGGTGTCATATTGTGAAGAATCCAATCAAAATACATATTTGCTACCTTTATATGGTACCCATTTGGAAAGCAATAGCATAAAGAACAGTAAAGAAAGAGAATGATCAACAGCTAGCAACAAATCCTATTCACAACCAAAAGTTGATTTACATGTATTGTGAATATTTCTATTTGTCTGCGGTAAATCTATGGATTCAGCTTGGGGATTACTGAATGGAGAAATATAAGCAACTGCCTGGCATACTAATAGGGAAAATCTCCACAGGGCACTCCACCTTTTCTGTACCACAGACTAAACCAGATTTTTTCAAACAATGACACTGTCAAGAAAATGCTCACTGAATTAGCTAGATATATTTTCATCTAAAGAACACTCTGATTAAGCAAGCTTATCTCTATAAAAGGGCTGTATTTTAAAGGAAGACAAATTAGTTAGGATAACACAAGGACTGATCCATGCCTTGCCCTATAGCATGAAGGAAATATTAAGAACTCTAGCTGCTTCTTTTTTCCCTCTTTACTTTAATCTCATCTTCATTCAGTTGCATTCCTGATTTGTGACCTCCTTTTTGTCTCTGCATTTTCTTTTTTTTCTCACCAGAAAAGAAACAGGAAGGATGGAACATGAGGGATGTTTGATGAATAGATCCAGGAGAAGCTCAGCAGGGCATGGTACATTGAAGACCAGCAGCACCAGACCCAGGATCCCATGGGACATGTTCCCTTCTCCTCACTGCACTTTTCTGTGCTGGCAGCAAATGCTGGAATTCTGGGAGATGGTGAGGGCCAGGAATGTGGCTCCAGAGTCCCAAGCTGGGCTGAGCAGATGTCATCTTTCAGCAAAGGTGGAACAGATATCAGAGGGAAGGCGGCAGGCGATTAGGACCTAGTTTGGAACATGGTCACACACACACAGGGTTGAGCTCTTGAAAGGATTTCTTGATAGTGTCAAAAGGACAAGACAGACACGTGGTGGTTGACAGGACAGCAAAGTSCTGCTGCCAGGCTGGGAAGTCACAGCTGCATTGAATTCCTGGCTGAGGGGGGAGAAACGTAGAGGAGGGGAATCTTGAAAAATGCAAATGTACTTCAGATTTAGAGGAACTCTGTTCTCAAAAAGCACAGCACTGCTACCACAGAAGTAACTCAGGAAGAAGAGAGGCTAATTGCTAAAATCATCAGACTGCAATGAGTTCTTGGTACACTCTTTGATCTTAGGGATATGGGCACCCAGCTCCTGACACAGCCCAACAGAYTCCTTTTTGCTGCCTCCTCCACAGTTGCCAGTTTTCCCTGTCTATTCACTCACTCAAAGACAGGTCCTACCTACCACATGACTGGAATGAGCACTGAGTTCCATACATTAGTCCCTCTACTTGATAGAATTGAAAAAAGAACAAAAAGAGAGAGCTACAGAAAGCTGGTGTTGAGGGGAGACAGTTACTTCTTTGTGTAAGGTACAGGGTTAGAAACTTATTCTTTGTTGAGGTAAAATAGATTTTGAACACCTCTGATTAGCTGCACCTTCCTCTTTTACAACAGTAAAATTAAAAACCAGCAATACAAAAAAAAATCACATGAGGTCATAGGAACAGTCTGACACATCTGATGTAGCATAGCTCCTCCACAGAGTGGCATATTCCTAAGGTACCTCTTTGGTCTTGTATTTTCCCATAATCTATCATATCTGAATTAATGTAAACCCAATATATATTTAAAGCATTCAAAGTTTTGAGCTGGCAACAGGACCTCTGAATTTACCTCTCTCTTGCTCTCTGCTCTAATTATTAACATTCTGAGTTGCTTCACAATTAATAACTGCTGCAGGTGATTTTTAGGGAGGCATACAAATATGAAAAAATATTAGCTTTATAAATAGCAAGATAAATATAAATAACAATAGATCGTGGKTTTGTCATATTAACAGAAAGTGAAAAAATTCTTACCTCAAGTTTTCTGATTCCTTTTCTCCTAAAAAAAAATCTTACACCTATGTGCAAAATATTTACATTTTTCCCTACCAATGGAAAGTCATAATTCTTCTCTGGTTGCACAGTCTGGAGAAGAGATCTGGTCTATTAAGCAAGTGATCTTGCTTGAACTACTACCAATTATATATTGACCCAGGCTAACAAATCCATCCATATTACATGCAACCAAAACTCCCATCTGCTCAGGGAGTGAGAAAAAGCCACATGTGTGCTGCGAGATGCTCCCTTCTCGGTGTCAAGGTTGCCATCTTGATGCCAACGTGCATTATCTGTTCTATGCTGCAGATGCCACCATGAGAGTTCAGTCATGCCCCYCTAACAGAGCTCTGCATCCATGTTTCTTACAGGGTTAGACAGTGCAGATTCTACAGACATTGCCTGGTCTGATGGTTCTCATTTCACTCATATCCAAGCCCTCAAATCCCTAGTACAGGGAACACCATAATTAAGCACCATAAGCAAACTTACTTACCATAAGTAAGCACCATACCTAAAACAAGTCTATCTCAAAGGAGAAAAGTACTTTTCCGAGGGCATCCCAGTTGTGACTACCATCCATCCCTACTTCTAACTATGGAATAACTAATTCAAGACTGAATGAAAAAGAAGGCCTGTAAATAATTTTCCACTCATGAACTGTTGCTTAAATGTGAACTACTTAGCAGTTCAGGAGWGGCTGGGTTTTACTTTGCACTACTGTTTGGACTGTCCAGTCCCTTCCAGTAAAAAACTTGGCTTTTAGGAAACAATGCCTTGTGMAACTAAACCATTTTGCTCTAAAGGCTGCCTAGAGACTATTACACATGCTCAGGTAACAATGACAGATTTCATCTACTGCAGTTAAAATGTTTCACTTCAAACATGCTTTTAGACAGAATGCCAATATCTGTCATAATCTACTTCAAACTCATGCTGAGCAGCCTTCTAGTCTTTGCTAGTCCTCCTGAGGACCAGGTTAGACAGTTCTCACAAGAAAGAGTTGCCATTTAAATGTATCAACCTTTCAAATCCCAACCACTAGCAACTATATGAAAAAGCAGAGACAGYAAGCACATTGTTTCTGTGGGTGTATTCACACCAGTGAGGCCACTCTGGGTGTGCTTTCCTCTCAGTTTGAAGCTGTGGATTTGCAAAACATCAACACCTGAACTGTCAGTCCAATTAAATGTTCATGAACAATATTCAGTCCAAATAAGAGACACATCACACTGAATAACCAATTCTATTTGCCAGGCTTGATGATGACAAACTTTTGTTTCCATTTAAACATTTCTGTATGTTCTGCTGTATCCTATATTTTATGTTAAATYATATACATTTTACAAGTCAGGTAAGAAATCTAGTGAAATCACATACTGCTGATCTCAGTGCAAAASACCAAGTATCTTCTCAATTATAAGTAGTTTTCCTATAAAAAGACATTATGGATAGGCTAGAGGCTARGATTTTTTCAATATCTTTACATGTAGAATAATATAAGTGGAGAGCAGAATAAAAGAAGTTCATAGTAGAAAAATAGCAGTTCAGAGTGTCATCTGGAAGCATCTTTTATCCTGAGGCCATTCAAACAGGGAACATTGAATGGAACACTCAAGGAAATCTTCAAAAAGACAAGAGCTCTAAGGGAAACCCTGGATCCCTTTATGGATAGTGGCATGACAGCTTTAATAGTGGGAAGCTGTCTAGCTGATCTCAAGTTACGCTGTGGAGACTCTCCTCTTTTCACACACATCCAGGGGAACACGTCAGAAAGTGTCTCCACAGGCCTAATTCTATCATGTGGATTTTGACACAGATGCTGTTTGCAGTCAAGAAAGTAAAACCTCCATAAAATCTGAAGGAAGCAGAGTGTAAATTGAATCCAAATGGGCTCCAGCACAGTAAAAATAAAAACATTTCTTAAAATCAAAYTTTCTTCTCAATCCCATATAGTTTGTACTTGCATTTTACTATGCAATTTTGCTGATCGAGCACTCCTGAAATAAAGCAGTTGAACAGAGCAGGTTCCTATCTTTTAATGATAGAATATAAATTGGAGATGACTAACAATCAGTTATTCACCTTTGCKGTAATTATGGTATTTGGCCAGTAGCTTTTATTGAGGTAGGTTAGAATTTATTGCTCATCTGAAATAACTGCTTCTTCTACATGAACTTTCTGAGGTTGCCTTGGCCATTCAAGGCATAGAAAATTTCCCAGGTGCACATTTAAGAATATAAAAATAGCAAAAACTGGGTAATTCCTGGAACTGTTTATAGGGAACTCAGGCTTTTAAACCAGTATGAAACAGTATACTGGTTCTACCTTGAATGGTGTGAAAAGTAGCTCTTCCACAAATCAATCATACTAAGAGAATATGGTAATTCCAAGCATTACATAAGGAGAGCAAAATCTGACTTCCAATCAGTGGWGAGAACAGAAAATGAATATCTTAATTCAGCAGCACTCCTTGCATGATTTCACTAGAACTGTACTTACCAGTTCAGCAGGAGTTGCTGCTGTGCACACAGCAGATGCCAAGTCTGCTTGCTGCTCCATGGAGGGTGAAAGAGTTATTGGAAGAACTGACAAAGTACTTCCACAGAACAGAGCACAACAAATTCCAGAGAAAGTCCAAATCTAATCACAAAATCATCCTGAATCCCCTAGAAATACGCAGAAGGCTCTCAGGAGCAACCACGAGTTATTTTCTAAGTACAAACTGAAGGCAAACTTTAAAAATTTTTGAAAACCAAACAATAAGCATAAGAGCATTAAAAATAAGAAATTTCTTAATTAGAAAATTAAGAACTTACTGTGGTTTTGGTGAATAATTCCTCTTAGGCTTGGTTTAATTCTGACTCAGGCACTTGCTGGGTTTTGGCAGATTCCACAGTCCCTCTATGCACCAGGAGAATGTCTCTGACACGCTGCACTTTTGTCAGGTTGTCTGTCCCAGTCTCTTCCAGCAGTCTGCACTGTGCCACGATGCTCCCCTTGAGGGCTCACCTCCCCGTGTGCCCCTGGGCTCTGGGAGCTGCTCTCCCAACAGCATTTTCTATAGCTCAAAGGGCAGAAGAGTGTCCCTTCCTTTCCAAGCAGTCTCTCATCTCACAGACATTTCCTTTCTGAAGAACAAAACATATGAATAAATAAAATACGTATTGAGCATCATGATATGGAAAAGAACTCTTCAATAGAAGTACATTTTTCTGTATATTTTCCCACATTTCCTTTTATCTCAGAGGTTCTTTAAATTTCTAAATAATTTAATTTGTGATGATTTTAATTAAAACAATAAAACTCCACATTTATATATTCATTACAAATACAGTACAGATACAGAAGAACCCACCATTTTTTTGTGTAAAGGTACTTTGTTCCTTGCTAATGGCAGGCTCATGCAGACATGTATGATGGGAAGGAAACTTCACCAAGCAGCTAATTATTAGCACTCAAAATTTTCTTATACTGCCACAGAGACATGGTTTGGCATCCTTTTATCTTAATTAAACAATCATTTAGGAAAATAAATATTTATTATCCTCCATAACCTGTCTGATCATTATTTATAGCATTAGAATTTGCTTTGGTCCACCATCAGTGATTTGTTCCAGAATTATATAAAATATTTTATTGGCAGAGAATACAGATTTCATATAGCAACTGTGATTGAGTGCAGACACTAAATGTTTAGAAGGCAATTCTTTTCTTAACAAATGTTTAGTAAGATGTCCTCTGGAAAGAAAGCCCTTTCATTCACCTCCTTATCATCTCTGCCCAGCCACGGCTGTTCCTCCAGGTTTTGTAAAGATCCATACTTGAACAGGCAAGAGATTGAAGCCAGTGCCACCACTGAGAGCAAGGCAGGCAGGCTTTGGGCATCAGGCAGATGGCAGCTTAACAATTAACACATGCACACATTAACAGCACCTCCAGAAATGCTGCCTCYCTAGAGATGGAGACTTGCTTGGAGCATTGTGGCAGGAGAGAAGGCTTAGGGAGCAGGGAGAGYGAAGCCTGAAAGGAAATGGGCTTCAAGCTTTTTTCTGCTGCTGTGTAACAACAGCACACACTGCTATTACTGAGTAAGGCTGTTCAACAAGGAAATCACTGTTAGAGTGCAAGGTTAAAACCCTGTCTTTGAGGCAGCAGTGTTGTAACACCRCTGCTCTCAGGACAGGGAAGCACTGCTCAGAGTAGGTATTATACTATTAGAGGAACTGGTATAGTCRGAAAGAATAAGTCCATTTTCCCAGTACCTTATTACTTCTCAGGTGGAATAATGTCCTTAAATCATGTCCTTTCTCATTCTCTTCTTCTCTTATTTCCAGCTTTTAGGCTGTCATTTTAATGTACTTTTCCCTCCTCTCCCTACAACAGGGCTCCTGGCCTTAAATCTCCAAAATACTGTCTTACAGCCATCTAACAATTAAATAAGCTACCAGATTTAGAATGCAGTTACTATAATCCATTACTTTTAAAACATCTATAAGACTTAGATGATTACCTCCAGTTATTCCTTCCAATTGCAACTMTTTTATGATTCTATGGTTATAATTTATAATCTTAAAAATTCACAAATCAAGACATTCTGTCTGCTGAGAAAAGAGAGAATGCTAGCAGATTTAAACAATTCATTGGCTTGGYCATTCCTTTTTAGGGCTCACAACACTACTGCTGAGGGAATTCCCCACAATTGGAAGGAGCAGATGCCTGGAAATCAGAAAGTCAGTCATCTTGGTTTTATACTCAGTCCTTAAAGGTTCTCCAAATTTTCTCTCCTTTAAAATACCAAAGCATCCCAGAGAAATACATTTTTATATGGATGGGTGGCAGAAGGGATGGCTCASCTGAATTAAACTGAGAAGTCATGCACTAGGTTTTAGTGAAAACAAACCGAGCCCTTAATTGATGCAAACTTATTTGGGGATCACTAAATATGTAATGACYAGAATCAGATTATTTTGGACCCTGGCCATGTTGTTCCCTACTGTTGGTGCAGTCCTTTGAGCAGATTGCTGAATTACTGCTGCTCACAGCAAACACTGAAAAACAACTTTTCAGCTTTASTGTTCATATGCTCAGGAATCTCACAACCTCCAGCACAGGGCAAGCAATGAGAATTGGTGATTTATCAGGGGTTTTGATGAGGGGAAAATGCAGTGCTTCTTCTGTTTTTTTTTCTGGATTAAACTTAAAAAGCAGAGCTTTTTCATTGTTGTTTGTTTTTCTCTTAGAGGAGTCATTAAAACTGATTGCTCTGGCTGATTTACAAGAACTCAGGTTAAAACAATAAAGAACTAAAATGCTTGCTGAGAGGATAATGCAATTTGCTTTTCTAGTTATATCAGTGCAGGTGGGCACAGCTCTAAGTCTGAGCATTACTATAGAAAACATCCTCAAAGCATCATGCTAATAGACAATCAAAAACAGTCAGAACATTTTTCATAGAAAGGATAATTCCTGGAGGCAGAATATTTTCTAGTGAAATGAAATAAATTAACTTCTTAAATTAACACTGTGTGCCTCATGCAGATATTACAGACTAACTAATCCTTTCACCTCCAGTTAAAAATAGTTTGCTGATTAYAGGAAGAGCAAACTAGATTAACCCTCTATGCCATCCGGTAATTTTATTACTCAAAGGCCACAAAATATAAAGCAAAGGAAACCATATGACCTGAGATRAGAATTTCTATCCCATTCCTCAACTTAATACAAATGTGCATAATTGCAATCCTTTTCAAACTGACAATGCTTTATTGTAAATCAAACCCACACACATCTCTCCAACAAATACTCTAAAAAATCCCTCATTACTTCAAAGCAAATGATCCAGCAATCAGCAAGTGCCTGATGGGAAGGTGGCAGAGAATACTTGACCTGCATAGCCTGTGACAAAATTTGTTATTACAGCTGTATTTTCAACASTGGCATATGAAAGTCACCCTGCTGTGGATTCTTGGTGTAGTCTTTCCCTTTTCTTTAGTCTCTTACTGCTAAATCCTAGGGAGGAGTAAGAAAGACTCAAATGGATCAGCYGGTGCATCCACCTGCCCCAAATCAACTAAAGCATTTCTGACAGATGGTTCTGTAACCACTCTAAAAACCTCCAGCTTCCCCAGCCTCTATATGCAATCTATTCTAGTCCTTAATTATCTTTGCCACTGGAGCATTCTTTCTACAAAGCTCCTCCTAAATCTGCTTTTGTTCCAGTTTAAGCATAATACATTTTTCCTCACAACTTGAAGAGAACAGTTKGTTCCTCTTCCTCTTTGCAGAAACTTTTAAAATATTTAAAGCTTGCTATATCTCTCAGATTTTTAGGCTAAAATCCAGTTCMTTCTATTTTTCCTCACAGGCCAGTACAATATCAGGCAAAACTGGTAAGAGGACAAGACAGAGAATATGAGGCTGCATTTTCTACCACTACCTGGAATTTCAGTCTGAGGAAGCAGAGTTTAAAATGAGTCAAGGAACTTTCCATACAGAAATTGAATTATGCTCACATCTGAAATCTTCTTCTACTTTGGCACTTACAGGAGTCTTATCAAACAGACAAAGCAGCTGCCCCTCAGCAAARTGGCACAGGCAGAGTTCAGAAAGGCTACAGGCAGCTTCAACAAACTATGAAACAAACTATGAAAGAGCATCAGGAAAAGCTTTTTCTCATTTCTTCTGATCAACGCAAAGATTCACATTTACATAGCAGCAAATCTCTCTGTTTGGAGAGTTTCTTCTTACTGTATGGAAAATATTGTCCAGCTCACCAGAGCTGCTGGGCTGACAATCTCAGCAATCACTGGGCCCAGCTGAGGTCCTTTCCTGCTCAGAGCATAGGAGAGTGTCACCACCTTCTCTGCCATTTGCTGAGATAAGCTCCAGCTCCATAAACATCCTCCCTGTATCCTGATTGCTTTAAAATCCATCCTGGGCCTTCCTCATGGAGAAAGCAGCATAACAACACTGTGCATTTGCCAATAAACAGATTMTTGTGCAAGATCAGTTTTCAAAATAGGAGAAACCTTTTTCAGCCTCCTTCAATACGAATGCAGACTGCAGGACCAGTGTTCGGTTGTTTACTTTGCACGTGTCAGAAGTGCTACTGACAAGTTCAGTACTTCCTGCAGTGGCTGTGCCTCAAAGGCAGGGACAGGCAGAAGCAGAGCTGTGCCTCTTACACTGAGGCTGTGCAGAGGCACTTTGTTTAGCAACATGGGCTGCAGGCTTCTCACACAGAGCTGTACAATATTTAATGGCCACTACAAATGGAGGATGCAATTCTTCACTAAGATTAGAAAGCAATCTCAAAATTAAAYCTGCAGTTGGATGTACATGGCCAGGMTGCCTTGTGTTTCTTTGCTAAGGGTCCTGAGGAAGGAGACCATTACCATRATGTGTCCAAAAGAGTGTAGAGGAAAAAAGCAGAGCTTCACAACATCTGATAGAGATTGGAAATCTTTGGTCACATTCACAGAACAAACAAGTTAGAAAATCTATAGCTCCTTCGAGAACTACTGATTTTGAAAAAAAAAATCAAATGTATCCTATTTTTCCCTATATTTCTCTCTATAAATTGACAATAGGATAATTTCTCTAACTTTTCTATATATTTATTCTAGAAGGGAAAGTTAGAAGATAATTTTTAATGTGTGTGAAACAGTGAGTATGTAGGAGAGCAGCTAAGCCTCATAAGAATCCTTCTGATAATAGAGCTAGCTTTAATTATATAGATGAGAAGTCAGCAAATAGCATTTTATATGCAGTCTTTGAGAAAAGAAATGCAGTGCACAGTCCAAAACACTAGAATTCTAGTACCAAAGGAAACATATTAATCCTTCCAGCCCCAGTCTACTTATTCTGATTTTTAAATGTATGACTGAAAAAAATAGAGATTTGTGATAGTCAGTGAAATTAGTACAGAATAAGAAAACCTAGTTTTAAATCACAGGCCCCAAGYGATGTGTTGTATCTCTGTTGCAGCTATCCAGCTGGGGGTACTCTGCCATTTCKTCTCTAGGTAGGGGAGATGACTCTGAAGCAGAGAGGCAATAAAGAATTTCCCTAAGGTCACCCAGAGGCAGGGACAGAGCCATGCTGCCTGAGTTCCAAGCCTGTGTTCCTCTGACTGCTGCTATCAGGASCACTGACATGGATGCAGTTTGCTGTTGTGCCAGGTAACACCACTCTGGGATCAGTACAGCCAGTTCAGGTTCTCTAAAGAGAGCAAGCAGATTAATTTATGTCATCAGTGTACGGCAAAGTGTAAATAAAGCAGCTGCAAAATAAAYATGGAGCAAAATCTGAGATTCCACACTGGCCTTAAGCATCTTGCTTTATAACCAATGCTTAATTCAGTGCTAGGAGGTTGAGGGTAATTACCTTCAAGGCAGGGTGTCTGTCACAGTGAATCCTTGTTCAGCTCTTGGATGGATGACATTGACAGCCAGTTGGCATTTCAGGACAGTCCAYGCAGACCTTTCAGGCTGTACAAGAAGGGGAAAAAATTTAAAAAAGAAAATTACTATCACCAAAGACACAAAGCTCCTTCTGCCTTCATCCTTATTCAGCAAGCATCCCCCCTTCGCCTTCCACATTATTAACCATGTTTTCAACAATGGAATAAAAGCTAGCACAGAAGCCACTCATCTAAGGCAGATGGGAAATGTCAGGTTAAAATCACTGCTTGGAATGTGAAAATACAAAAGAACTCACAGCCTTTACAATTTTTTGGTTTGATTTGTGAATAAAGTGTSGATACCTATGGGAAACATTCATTCATGGCTTTGGCTAGCATAACTTTACATAAATACACAAGCATGCTGGTTTTCTCTTAAAAATGTGGTAGTTGCATTCACATTATAATTGCTAAGTGATATTTGTGTTCAAAACAGCACATTAATCATAAGAGACATGACCTTTAGAAAGATAACATTCTTGCTCTTTCTATTTTGTTTGGTTTTACCTTGGGACAAGATACTGCATAAGTTAAGGTAGGTCACACTTAATACAAATGGAAGAAAGGARACAGTCATTTACAGTCATTTAAAACATGCCACCTCTGATTTTACCTAGGATAAATACAGTTATGTGGAATTGTTCCTATGAGGTTCAGCAGAGCACTGGAGATCTCYAGGCCAACTAGAACTTAATTCAGCTACTGCCATGAGAGACAATCAAAACGCCTGTATAAATGTATTAGCAACAAAAAGGGGATTGAGAATCTTCATCCTATGCTGGATTCATGGGGAAACACACTGACAAAGGATGAGGGTAAGGCTGAGGTACTTGATGTCTGCTTTGCCTCAGTCCTTCACAGTGAGACCAGTTGTTGTCCAGGTACTCAGCTTCCTGAACTGGGAGACAAAGATGGGCAGCMRAATGAAGCCCCCATAATCCAAGGAGAAATGGTCAGTGACCTGCCACAAGTGATGGCATGAGAGGAAATGGCCTCAGGCTGCACTACAGGAAGCTTAGGTGGGATATTAGGAAAAATCTCTTCACCAAGTGGGTTACTAAGCATTGAAACAGGCTGCCCAGGGAAGTGGGAGCTATTTAAAAGGTGTGTACACAYGGTGCTTAGGAACATGGTTTAATGGTGGTCAGAATATCTGGGGTGAAAACAAAAAGGTATAAAATTAAAACCAGTAACTTTCAGAACAAGTTATATTTTCCACGGTGTTTGAAGCTTTTTATCTGGATAAAAGAGGCATCACTGTGAAGCTGTAAAGATATCAAAGACCTCATTGTTCCAATATGTGTACAGAAAGTTTGTTCTGTTTTATTCCCTTCAAGACTCTATATTATAGAGGTCACTTCAATGAAAGTCATAATGAAAAAGTCTGAAGAAAGTATGCACTCTCTTACACTTGTGCACATGCATGAACATATCTATAATTCATAAAAACTTATGAGAAGAAGGATCAGAAAGGAAAAAAAGCGAAGTTAATTGTTTTCAACCATCCAAGCTTTCTAGTGTGAAGGGGCTTAGGTCAGTACCCTGTATTTGGAAATACCATCCCCCATAATAAAATTATGTGATCTGTCCAGAAATGAAATTGCATGTCATGAAATAATGCACAACTCCATAAATAATTAGCATTTCCATTTTCCAAAGCAAATTGATAAAACTGGTATTTGGCTTAGTTTTTGCAGTTCAAGAAGCTCTGTTAGGCTTGTTTTGTTAATTCAATCTTCCACAGCTGGACTGATAAAAGCAAAGATTTTTGAATTGATGCCTTTTGCCAGAATGAAGTGCAGGTTGCATTTTGGGGAGTTAAAGGAGGTTCAGAGTCAACAAAAAAGCCTTTGAGGACACAACAAATAGTACAAGGATTTTCAAATTTACTTCTTAAAGAATCTATTCAAACTAGCAATTCTTCTGCTTCATTCACTGAGAGGAATCCAGTGGCTGTATGGAATAAGCCATGAAACTTTCTGCCCATATACTGCAGCAGYCTGAATCAGGTGTCATTTCACCAAAGGCATTCTGCATTTTTGTGATACTGATACAGACTTCAAGAGAAACCCCCAAAGGAGCACAAACCTCAGTGATCAATTGATTCTGAAAGCAGATCTTGTCCTTGCATTTGAAAGCTGTAATTCTGTGATGGATACCCATCTGTGCATCTCAGTCACACATCAACCACATCAACCCCAGCTTAAGGTCAGATATTTCTGAACATATTCACTTCCTTAGGAATTAAAAATAGAAGCACACCTAAGCAGATGAAGGTACCTATTTAGGCAGCMCTCAGCAGATACTACTGTAGAATGCATGGAGAAATCRGAGAATGATTKTGGTTTGAAGGGACYTTAAAGATCATCTTGTTCCAACACCCCACCATGGAAAGGGACACCTTTCCCTAGACCAGGAATCTTAAGCGACTCCCTCTGCTTATTAACCCTTGAGATTCTGGCAAGCCAGCTGCTGCTGTCAGCTGAGCAAAGCTAGCTGCTTGCTAGAAACATGGCAGTTTAAAACAAGGCAATTGTCAATTTTGGCCCATCCTTTGTTTCTGGAGAATGACACRTAAATTAGGAATGGAACGGCTCAAAACCAACACCATCCTTCAGGGGGTACCATACTCATTCATATGGAAGAAATGAGTCTTGSCTTATTTCAGTCTTGTTTGCCAGGAAAGCAATTCAAAATTCATCCAGATTAAACCTTTATCCATTTCAGCTGTCTACATTTGTATTAGTTCATCAAATTGTTTTGGGACACAGGCTAATGAGAATGATATGACAGCTATAATTTGAGTTTGATTTTGTACAATTTGCAGGTGCTTCAACAGAATCCAAAYATGGATTTGGACATTCAGAGAAATGAGAGGGAAAAAAAAAAAGAAGACAAAAATTGATTAAAAAATAAACACCTAAAAATGTACATAAGGTAGTCACATAACTAGGTTTCCCTCTAATAGACTAATTAAGGTTTAGACTCTAGATCTTTATATTTATCTTTCACATGGCAGATGAAAATGGCAAAACCAGGAAGTTTCCTCTCTGCTGGAAATTGAATGAAGATTTCTATTATTATKTTCATTAATAATCATGGATGACATTGGGTTGAGAAGCAAAAAAAGACACATCTATATTCCTATAGCTAATTATATCACTATGCTATTATTAATACACAGCATCAGACACAAGCTTAAATATTTCACACAGTGTGAAATTSTAACCTTACTTTTCTAATAGAATGTGCTAAAACCAAGCAGATCTACCTGAATGCAGAAGAGACAAGTGAACAGACCAGAACCAGCAGGTATGAGTGCCTGTACCACTAGGTGTTCCTCAGGAAGAGGTACTGTGGTGTTGACTGTGGTATTTACAGGCCTGTGTAGGTTACACTGCTCTAAAATAGAAATGCTCACRCAAGTAGGAGAATTCATATCCTGAGAAAGGTGACACAGAAATGTCTGTCTGTGATTTATTGATTTGTAATGCCAAGTAAGGTCAGCTCAGCAGCAAACAGATATCCTGTATTAACTATGCCTTTCTCTTGGGGATACACRAGGAAACTTCTGATAAGTTTGAGATAGAAAGCATAACTTTTCAGGTTTACAGAAACTGTGAATGAATATGGTCACTACAGAACTGTATTTGCACAATTAAAACCACATTTTCAAACATTTCCAAGCCATAAAGATCACCTCAATATGTATGAATCTGAGACAGTCCATATTGCCCTCATGGTAACTTGCACACTTGATTAACCCAGAAGAGTTTACAAATACTTCTCATCATTATATCCCTCTGTCAGTCTTAGCAAATGGCTTTTCCAAAAAAATACATCAGGGAAAAAACCCACAAACCCAAACAGACAGGAAACACTGTGGGTATACCTTTCTACAGCCTGTACCCCTATGTCTGCTGACAGCACAAGGCAGACCAGATTCTCTTTCAATACCTGAACCTYGGCTTCCTGCTGTTTGTACACCAGGAATGCTATGCAGGGCATCTGAAAGTTAGTTTGGAAGCTGGGCAAGAAGCCAAGAAAGTTGTGCGGCAGCAAGACCAAAACCCTTCCATTTCACAGCTCTTCTACCCTTCCAGAGACTTGGAAAGAGTTAAAAGAGTTAAAAGAGTACAAGGAATATGGAGTGAGGTTCAAGAGCAGTTCAGATGTAGCAGCAATGATCTACGTGCACCACAACACATAACTCATCCTTTGAGWGCTGGTACCCGTGTTCAAAAGGAGCAATGAAACACTCCTGGTTCCAAACACTGAAAAGGAGCATAAACCCAGTGTGCCATGAGAACCAAAGCACCATCAAGGGGATCAGGAGATCTAAATGAGTTTTTAATGGTAATAAGTGCTGACTGACCTTGCCCATTAACTAACTCACATGTCTACAGCAGACACTGAAATATTCAAAGCACACTAGCAATAGGTTAAGTGGACAAACTCATCCTTTAGAAAGAATTAACTCATCCTTTAGAAAGAATTARTAGTCCCCATTTATAAATGCAACTGTTTTCCTGAAAGACTATTTTGAACAATCTTCTTGAGGTATTTATGAGCTCAGATGCGAACAATACCACTGAAAAATCATTAATTACACTTATGTGCAAAAACCACCACAAGCATGGGCCTTGAATAGAACTGCACAGAATTACCATGCAACTGAGACAGTGAACCACTGAAGTCTGATCAGSTGACCTCATGCAGCTGTGCCTAAACTTCCAGCCTGAAAAATGGGAGTATTGCTCCTTACTTCTCAGAATAGAGARAAATACATAAGGCAATTAATTCCATATGCAGTAAGACAAAGCTTCTGGGTGYGTACATTCCCCCTTTCCCTTAGTTGCTACAGGTTGTTCATCCTTTTTTGTGTGTCTCCATGACATCTGTGCCAGACAAAATAGGGATATATAATACCTAATTCAAATAACAGTTGGCCAGTCAATGCCTCCTTCCTGACTGGCACACCAGCAGCTTCCAGCCATATGTACAAACAATTCAGTTCTGCCAACTTGACCCTTAGTAAACAATGATTGATGGTTTTCCACTCTMTCCAGCTTTCACTTTTTAAAAATCAAAATACAAGATTCACGCTCCGATACATTCATTACCCTTTGAAGCTAATATTCCCTCAAAATATTATCCTGTAAATGTGGAAAAGGATAAATGTGATACCTCCTGGATCTGCAGAGTGGGAAGGTTAGTTATAAACAGGCAAGAGTATGAGGACACAAATAGAAATGAAAGAGAAGTAAGCACTACTGAGGTGCATGCTCTGAAATGGTAGAGCATTATCCATCTCAGGTGTCCAGATATGTCCTGATCATTCTGGCCTGAGGTTACAGTGAAAGAAAAAGGTTTCTCAGTCAGGCAGAGTATTTCCCCTGTGGACTTAGTCTGAGGGGTCCCATTCACTTGTACATTTCATAATTTTGGTTCTTTTGTGGCCATAATGGAGGACATATCTAAAATCTGCAAGGACTCTAAGGATCTCATGAACTTACAAAACTTTGAAATTCACAAGACCTTTTACTCTTTTCTAAGTAAAGATAATTCCAGCCAGTTTAATTGTGCCAATGTGGTCTTCGGCATGTCAGGTTGAAATTCTGGAAACATCCTTTACACATCCAGCTTGAGGGCATGTGGGTTATACCAAAAGGACTTCCTTTGGACTGGCTTGTGGGCTTGGGAAATTGCCTCAAGGGCACTGGGAAAGAAAGCATTTGGATCCTGCATGAAGACTTGCAATRGGAATTCAATTTAAGCATGTGCTCCTAGGCAAATGATTCCTAGTATTGCCATTCTGCATTTTTCCAATCCACTGCAAGAAAAAAAAATTCTGAAGCTGTCCTTTTTTTAATTGCATTATGTAAAATGCATGCATTATTACTTAATTTCTCTAAATACAACTGTCAGCTCTCATGTTCTTACTCTTTCTGAGATCCTGAAAGACACAAAAGAGTCTTTAACACAGTGAAATAAAGGTCAGCACTTTATTATATCACTTTGTCTTTGCACTGTTCTTTCATCCAAAATATCCCTTAAGGATGTTCTTTGCTAATGTTTATCTGCTACACAGCCAATAATAAGAAAAGTCTTTGTATATAACACCACTGTCTTCTGACCATTGCTTAGCTGCTAGTAGTAATCTAAAGTGAATGCAGAAATTTACCATTTTCAACACAAAGCCAGGTTTTCAGCTAGCACTAAGCACATGATTTAAGTGAGAGGGATGTCAAAGACCAGAGATCACACAGAAACTAGAAATACCACAACTGGTACAACAGAACATTTGCTTGCTGGAAATACTTGGCTTCTGCACAGAATCACAGAAGGTCTGAGGTTGGCAGGGAACTGTGGAAACCATCCYCCCTCCCTCAGAGCAAGGTCTTCCACTGCAGGCTGCTCCAGACTGAGTCCACTCTGGTTCTGAATAACTCTGAGGAGGGACACTCTACAACCTCCCTGGGCAACCTGCTCCAGTGCCTGATCATGCCTACAGCAGAAGTTTTTTAGTAGTTAAATTTCCTGTGGTTAGCTATCTGCATTCTGAGTTCAGAACTGTGTCAGTGTGAGTCTTGTCATCATTTTATGTGGCAAAAAGTCTTTAAAGCCAGTTAAGACACAGGCAACATGTGCAACATAATGATAGAAGACAACCAGCACCTTGGGAGCAACATCAGAGCAACACTTCTGCTACTTTGGTGAACAATTTTAGTGGGTTGACACAAGGACTGCAGAAGGTAAGCTGATTCGTTTTGTGGTGTGTTTGTGGCAGTTTTTTATTCAGGGGGATAAGAAGTTGCTGGCAGAAGCAAATTAGGTTTGATTGATGTCTACATTTGTCTAGTACATTACAAAAGCCACAAGACCTTCAAACCATATTGTAACTGCTCTCAGGCAGCTCTGTGGAGAGCTGTGCAATAACAAATAGCATGACTTAAATGCAGTAGAAAAGGGTTACATCATTTCATAAAGATACTTCACTTAGAGTTGCTCATTTTATATTTTAAATCAATTGTACTTCATGCTGAAAAATACATCAGCACTTAACTGCTCTTTTAAAAAAGTGAATTTCTTGAGGGCAAGGAAAGACAAATAATTGACTTTAATAAAAAACAACCTTGAATCTGATCTGGAAAACAATTCCCTATGAAAAAATAATTGTGCTGATCCTACCAAACAATTACACAGGTGCTTCACCTAATTCATAGCAAGCCCCTAGATAACAACCTCTTGCTTCACTATACAGAAGCATTTCCAGGCAGTCTCAGTCCCCACAGACTGCCACAATCCTCTATCCCAGTATGCCTGCACACCCATAAAAATGGACTGAGTGCTTCTGCCATCCTTGCAGGACAGGAAGCCATCATCTAAACTTCAGTGTTATGTCTCATATATTTCCTCATAGAACACCACAACCGAAAATACAAAATTATCTAGTGCCAAGACAGACTCCCTGCTGATTTCAGAGACCTGTGCTATTCCAGCTCTTGTCCATCTTTGAAACATTAAACTCTGAAACATCTTTCTGTGTTGCTGAAAAACACATAGTACCAGGAATGTCATGAAAATTTAAGCAATTGATCACCATCCTATTGTCATTAAGAATTTTATATAGAAGCCATAATTATTTTTCTTTGCTAACACTTCTCTCATTTCTTCTGCTCTTCACCGAGCTACTCCGAATGTTTCAAGCCATATMACCTCACTATTCTCCTTTGTCTGCTTCTCCTCCTTTCTTTTGCAAGACAGGTGTGTTTTAATAAATCTTTTAATTTCTATACATAATCTCATAACTGTGATCTTTCCCATAGTAGTTTACTGGTCCTAAACTCCTTCCATTTTAGTGTTCATAGGTTTCTAATACAGCAATATCCTGGGAAAAATGCAATTTTCCAGACAGAGMCATACTGGAGCCAAGTCAACATAAATGATTAATTCCTATTCCATAATGCATGTATCCACAGTACTACTCAAAATCCTTCTGACCATTTCTGCTGCTTTGTTTCAAACCCCCCTCCCTTATCTAATAACTGTCTATCTGCACAACAGATTTACAGATTTCTTGTGTCACTGTAGATTATTTGGATTATTTTTCCTAAAACTGTTTTGTTTCATTTTTCTGAGTTGCATTCTAACCTTCCTATCACCTCTCTAACATCTTTAGCCTTATCTTCTAAACACAAGCAGGAACCCTTCTTTAAACTCTTCAAGCACTGMGTCTGATTTAATTCCATTTGCACCCGTTCTGCATGCAGCCATGCATGATCAATACCAGCAGGCAATTGTATGATCAAAAACCGTATCAAGGGTGGGCCTGTCATGTGGATAATTGCTCTCCAGATCAATAGTTTTTGATCTCACACTGCTATCAGTAAACTTTTTTGAATATGACCCCCATATACTTWCATTTTTAAATGTATATGTGCTACTTTACTGACATATTATTTGCATTATGAAAACACACATAAAAAAAGGAAGAAAACTGAATAAAGGTGAAATAAGCACAACTAAAAAAATATTATACTGATGATACCTAAAGTATTTTCTTCCACACCCSAATAGCTGGGAGCGCACTGCTCAAGCCCTTGTCCAGGATACATTTCCACGTACATCTCTGAAGAAGTGAGAAAATGCCCAATATTCCCAATTTAAACAATACTAAAAGTTTGTGACAAACTGAGGAAACAAAGACCATTGCTCAACGTAGCCTCATTTACGTAGCAATACTTCAGTATTGTTATTTCTGCTTTTATCTTTACAGTATTTGTCTTCTACAGCTCAAAAGAAGCCTTTGTAGTTCTTCATTTGAATGAATTAAATGAATTGGCATGCCAAACTTGACATTTTTCTTGTTCTTTTCAGCACATCATAACTTTGATTATTTATAAATGAGTAAACCTGATCCAGATGAAGATGAGTAATCATTTGTAATAGAGTAAATGAGGTAGTCTGTTCAGGAAGTTTCTCTTTTAATTATGTTTCCCTTAAATAAGTCCACAATAATTCAAACTACAACATATGAGACACTTTGGCATATTTCATTTTTTTAATAGTAACTCCCATTTTGGAGAAGCTCCTTTCTCCTTTTTTAAAAAGATGGGTTCTGAGGCTTTTTTTGGTTGGATCTTTTTGTTGGTTTGTTGTTGTTGTTGTTTTCTCTTTTTTGGGTTTTTTTGATTGTTTGTTTTGTTGTTGTTTTTGTATTTTGGTTTTTTTTAATCTGACATAGGCCAGAGCTGTTTAAGAAGGACACTAACAAAATAACCTCTCTGAAGTATATATGATCAGCACTGTATCTAAAAATATAATGAACTGAGGTGGCAATAATTCCAGACTTTCTGCCAGCTTAGGCATTAATATTTTTACATTATACATTGCATTTTATTTTCAGTCAATGCTCATTTTGAACGAAATGCTGTTCACAGATCACCACTGATATCACACCTGAACTTAAGAGCTAAGTTAGTTATACTTTTTACTTTATCCCCAGCACTTCAGAGCATTTTGTAAGAAATGCTCATTATCGTTACCAGACATAACTGACATCCAAAAAGAGGACAGTTTCCCTGCTTAGTGTGTTTATTGAATACACTGCCATCCCACTTTGGTTTAACTATTGATTTTTTAGTGTTACAATTAATGTACAGCTCAATTCACATAGATCTAACTTCTCAGGGTGGGGAACAAACCACCAAACCCATCACCCCTAAATAAAAAAGTTATTCCGGAAACTTGAACAAAAGACAAACACAGTCCAAATTGTAAAACAAAGAAAATCAGTTGTGTTTTCATTAAACCAGTAGTAAGAGTATTTCTTGGCGCATTTCATCATAAAGAAAATACCTGTCAGGCATCCATAAATCTTCCTTGCTTTTCAGTGCTAAAAGGAAAGGAAGCACAAAATATGCTTTGTTCATCTGCTCTTCATGTGACTTCTGTTCTTTTGATAGATCAAAAGCCTTAGTTGGATTGTTTGTTTTTCTGTTTTGCTGCCACTGCAAATGTCCTTCTGTGCTCCTGACAGCCTTCAACTCATTTCTCTCAGTTAGACAAATACTGCTCCTRAAGCTGTCTCATAAAGCTGTAGATTTTTGTGTGTGTCTCCCTGTGTACACCTTTTATTGCCTGTTGCTCCTATCATACCTAAGGAACTCATTCCTGGTGGCTCACCCAGGATATAAATCCAGAGAAGACCACAAAATTACATTGGGATTATCACAGGTACAGGTGAGACTACCAGGACAGGAGCCTTTTTCCAAAGAATGGAGGAGTAATTTAGGTCAAGGCTTGACTGATATAAATCAACAGGGGTAACAATGGCCCCTGGAAAGCTGAAGTGTTGTCAAACTCACTGACCTTCAACCCTTGGTTGAGACATTTAATCTCCAATACCAGCATGGAATCATGCAGCTACAGTTCAATTCCTTTTCAACTTGGACAAGCTTTGAATCCATTTGTAAGTGGGTGAAGTGAATGTCTCTAAGTGGTCCTGGTAGTGGTGGTGAACAAACTTAGAGCTTGTTCTAGTTTGAACATCAATAGAAGTAAGATACAGGCTACAATATTCTTATAGGTGTTACTGCTCAAGTCAGTGCAAATCTGTTGACCTGGAAAATTCTCTGCTGAATTTGCAGGACCTGTAGTGTACAAGCTGACATAACCTGGTGTTTATCGAGAGATTACAAATACAGAGAGCCATTTTTAGTGTGTGCAAGGTAAAATATTAGCATAATATCATTCCGGCGATTCACACATAAAACAGGCTGGGTGTTTGAAAAAAGGTTACTGCTTTCCCAAAAAATCAATGGGAAATTTGCCACTGACTTAAGTAGAAGCAGAATTTCATCCAGAGCACATAATTCCATGTCTATCAGTGTGTACACTCATGGCAGCTTTGACTGAGAAAGTTTGGAGCTGTGGCAGCATGCCAGGTGGGACTGCTCTGCTGCCTGCAATGACATCAGCTGGCTACTTCACTAAACATATGCAAAACTCGTTGGGTTTTTTAACAGACACCAGTTATGTGCCAGTTATAACACCAGTTACGTGCCCTGCAAGTAATTTGCTTACTCTTAGCTGGGGGCAGGCTTCCCCCATAACATTTGGAAAAACTACCCCAATTGAGAATAAAAGGTGTTGAAAAGAGATCTAATATTTGCTGTCATCTTAATGCAAAAGTTCCATACCTTCTTGGTGATTTCTCTYGGGCATCTCCTCACAGCACTGACTCCTTCTTCCCAGCACAGCCAACAAACTCCAGCTCTCTCCTGACCCAGCTAACCCACTCCTTACAGCACTCATCCTTATTAGACACAGCAGTRRCCTGTTAAGGGCAGGCCTGCTCCTAATCTTTGATAATTAGTGCAGGTGCAACTCCTCAGGGGTGAGATTACCTTTTGCACAATCTTTATTTTCGTACATTCTATCCTCCCACAAATAATCCATAGCCAGTTCTCAGATMCAATTGCTTACAGGAGGTCACTGTGCTCAGGAATACACCTCATGCTCTGTAAAAATGAACACAAACACCAAACTGGTGACAGAGAAATAGCACTGGCAGATCTACAAACTAAACTGTCTAAATTCATGTATCAATCACAGCCATGGTATAAATACTCTGAGCGTGAATCTGTCACCACAATTTCCAGATGATTCATTTCTTTTTGAGCCACAATTCTGGAACTGAACATCCTTGAACTTTAGGATATTAAAAATTGACATCAATGTTTTTATAATATAGGACACTAATTTTTCCTGAGTTGCAAATTTATGCTTTGGGGCATTTGATGTATTCTGAATACCTGCCAATGTCTGCTTTTCTTTCTTTATTCCTACAAAGGAATATTTAGATTGCCCCAAGGCAGCTTTTGGACTGTGGCATGATGCTTTGTTACCTGTTAAAAGGAATACTCCTAGCTACAGAGAATAGTGGAGGAAACTCTTTTCCATCAGGGAYAAAGATGACCTTTTTCCAGTAAAAAAAAATTGCTTGTAAGGCTTACAGGGTAAAATACTTCATTTTTCACAAGTCACCAGTTATTTGTATAACAATAAGTAGGRGTGGGCAGAAGCTAATTCTAAATGTAAATGAAAACTGAATATAAAAAAGCATTATTGAAATAAGCCCACACTGAAAGTGGCCTTTGATTGTGGACTAATCCTCTCCCTTTTTCAGCTAAATATGGTTTTGAGAAGGAAAACTTTCTGCCTGTACAAGCTATAAAAAACTTGGAACGCTTTTATCACTGTGTCCAGGAAACCAAAGAAATACATATTTTACTCAAAWAGTAGATAGCAGTTCAAATATTTCAACCTTACCTGAGTGGGAATCATGAGTTTCTCTGAAACAGTTTTTAAAGTGTATACTCTTCCACTAAAAAGCAGTGATGCTTTTTTTGAAAATAAAAATACCATCAAAGAATAAGAACTGCAAATGAGGTGAAAAAGCGTGTTCCAGGAGGCACTGATAATACAAGCAAATCTTCTGGCAGTATAAATGTAGATGAGGACATGGCTTTCAATGAACCTATGCTCCATACACCTTCTGCAAATGTGGCTAAACATACTTCATTATTCTTTTTACTTTTAATTCATTTGGCTGTAGGAACTTATTCACCTCTAGTTTTCCTGGCAGATAAATGCTGTTATAATTGCTGTTTTAAAAGCTGTTCCAGCTAGTAAGATCTTTTCCTCTAATTAATTAAMCAAGATCTTTTTTTATAAGCAACTAAGCTCTCAGGGGCAGGTTAAGGGAGAGTGTACAGCTATGGTTGTAAGCATCAGCTACAGAAATTTACATGGACGACCACTTCTGCTGCTTAGAAATATTGGTTGACCTCTTCCCAGAAAGCTGAATCCCAGCTACCCTGCTTGGTATTGAAACTCCAGACATCAGCAGCCAGAAGGAGCTGTGAAGAGCTGAACACCTCAGGCTTCTGGAGAGGAAGATCCCAGCCTGCCCACCACCCATGGACACGAGACGCAGTGAAACCTGCTGGAACTGTGCCTCCTTTGTAAGGCTCACAGAACTCTGACACCAAAGAATCCCGACCATTCTCCAGAATATTAAAAATGCCCTTTGCACCTGACATGAACCATTGTTCTGTGTTCCATTAAATGTCATGGTTTGCACATGAGAGATTCAGAGCTGAAGTAAAAATTACAAATTAGTTATCCTTCAAATTGGGCTTGTCTTCCCCAGGTTAGATTCCATATACATCTGAGGAGAACTGTGGTTGGAATGATAACATAAACCATATTGCCAAAATCCTTAACCTGACTAAGTCTGTTAATTCAAAATAACAAATGCTTCTTCATGCCCTCCCAATTTACATGTGAATTTTGTAATCGCCTCAATTTTTTTAAAAACTGCTGCTTGCCACAGTGAGCATTAAAAGGCAAATTCTAAAGGAAAAGCATTTGAAAGGAAATGATTATTGAAGCATTAAGAGACAGTGGTAAGACTGTTCATTGAATTTTCTCAGTATCTCATCAGCCTCCTCAAAAAGGTAAGTCCAGGGCTCTCAGGAGATATGTAGGCACTTAAGCACATCAGAATTGCAGCTTCCATCTACTGAACATTTACCTCCCTCTAAATGTCACTCTTGGAGGGAGTAACCAGAAAAAATGTCACAGAAGATAACATCCCTTGTGGACATGAGGCAATAAAACCATCACTAGGTCCAGGTCAAAAATCATTATTCAGAACATCACAGAAGCCCTTCAATTMTTCCTCCATCTCTGAAACTGTTGTCAAGTGTCCCCCAAAGTCAGCAACTGTTCAGTGTACAGTGATGGATTTTTATTTTTTAACATTATTTTAAAAAATCCATTGCTTGAAGGAAAACAAGGAAAAA
Source organism: Cardinalis cardinalis (assembly GCA_014549065.1). Classification (NCBI taxonomy): domain Eukaryota; kingdom Metazoa; phylum Chordata; class Aves; order Passeriformes; family Cardinalidae; genus Cardinalis; species Cardinalis cardinalis. Next base: position 4,795,103 of record JACDOX010000017.1, read on the forward strand.
ATTGAGCAGCCCCAAATTCTGTTTTTTAATTGCTTGTTTGAGAGAATATTTCATTTTCTTGCTTCCATTTCTTTACATTTCAAGGAGATAATTACCCCAAAAGGGTGATTTTGGAATGATAATAAACATTAAGATTGGTATTCATTGAAAATGTGAAGCATCACCCGAATGCTCAGCAGCACCCCTAACACTAAGCACAGATGAGCTACACAATATATTCAGTGGCCCTGGGAAGCTGCTGGACACAGGTCAGAAATAGTTAGAAACTTTCAATGGCAGTTACAGWTGAAGTCACTTTTACCAAGTGTTCAGAGGGAAGTCTCTGAATTGAAAAGTCCTGCACATCTCAGAATGAGAAATGAAACTAGATTTTTGTGTCTGCTTCAAACCTAGTGGGATCCCAATGGGAGGCTTGTCAGAAAAGCTGATTAGGATAAATGCTCATAAATCATGACTAACCTGGTTGAATTAGCTCTYCCCTGCAGGCTTGTAAAAATACAGAATTTTATCCACTTCTCAGAGAGCCAGCCTAGGAGGCATATGATATCAGCTTTATAAATCTGTGCTGAAGCATGAGACAGAATAATGACAGTAGGATAATTATCRCCGTAAAAATAGAAATGCAAACTTCCCTCCCTCCTTGCTGTAAGAGAAACAGTTGACTTTCTCTGTTATGTTTGTCAAAGATTTTAAACTCTGCACACCTGATAACGTACCATTGGGCAAGAGCTCAAGAGATGAGCAGAGAGAGATAACTAAGTCTTTAAGGGGGAAAAGATGGTTGTGAAGTAGTTGCCATTTGGACATARTCATATATTTAATTAACTAGTGCTACTCGCAAGTTGTAGATAAAAATGGGGAAAGGTGAGGATCTATTTAGGATGAGATGCATCCCCAAGTGCTAAAGGTGCTGGCTGGTGTCATTACAATGGCACTTTCAATTATCTTTGAAAGGTCATTGTGATCAAAGGAAGCTCCTTAGGACAGGAAGAAATGAAATGTCATTCCTCTCTTGAAGAAGGGCAAGGAGAAAGATCTGGGAAACTGTCAGGTGGTCAACCACAACTCAATCTCTGATAGAGTGAATAATCCTGGAAACTACTTTTAGACATATAAAACCAAGCAAGAGATTTGGAGTAGTCAGCATGGRTTTCTGAAAGGGAATTAATAAGAAAAGTGAGGTATCTGCTATCTTCTGCAAGGTATCTAGTATCCTTCCTACAGGCTGCTTTAGGGATAWAGGGAGAAAAAAGGGAATATTTTAGATTAACTGAAAAGAACCCCAAACACAACTGAACATTAGTGTTAGTAGACAAGTCAAACCTACAGGAAAACATAATTAAACCATWCAAAGTAAGTGACATCAGAGTAATCCAAAGGTGATTAATCAATGGCAAAATTATCCAGAGTACAGGGGCCCTTTTGCCTTAAGCATGTAATGAAAACCAAAATTAATGTCCTTTAATTGATTTTTGTTTTGAACAAYATCCCTCTCACCCAGAGACCAATGGCTATTAACATTAAACCACCATGACCATGATACTGATGCAACAATCCCAGTGCCAGAATATGGATGGGAGATACATTCCCTCAGTAGCTGCCTTTTCCAATGGCATGAAAGGAGCAGAGTCCTCTCAGCAATAGCATGGTCTGTGACTCTGATCCTCAACCCAAAGAATGCTCACTGACTCCTCCATAGCCTCAGAACTAGTAAAGAACAGGATGAGATTAACAGAAAACAGTGTAGCATGGAAGCTGCTCCCATTATGGAACATATATTTTTTTGGTTGTTGCTCTAAAAGCATTCTGAGGAGAAGAGAAAGGACAAGGAAGGCTTATAGAGTGATCTTGGCTTTGTCAGGCAGAGAATATGATTTGTACACATAYCATTCTAGCAAGAGAAGTCATAAAGATTAAATGGTGGCACTTGAATATTTGTCAGGAAAATATTACTCCCAGCAATGCAGGAGCAATTAAAATAGAGTTGCATGGATGGATTTGCTAAATCCTTCTAAGTCCATTCTTAGTAGCATGAAGCCAATACTTACCTCCTGAGACTAATTCCTAATTTTGAAAATKAAAAGCATTTTTTATTTGTAGAGAGTGACCAAATGACCTGAGGGAAAGCCAAATTGTGGAAGAAACCAAGAACCTCTTTGTGAGGACCTGAGTAATGTAATTTGAAAGTACCAGGGTCTGAGCAGAGCTATGAGGACTCTACCTACCCCTTCCAAAGTCAGTARCAAAATTCATGCCTGGTTCAGTGGTCAGAAGCCTCAAGCCACAGAAGATAGTGAAGTGTAAGCCATGCACAAACTTTTAACAAATTTTTCCATTGGGGGTTTTTTAGCCTTCCATTTGTCCTCATTTACAGCTTGCCAGGACCATTATACATCCAAGGTGTTAAAAAGGCAATAAAAATATAATAGTTTGCAAATKCTGAAGCAACAGAAATAAAATGGGTTCTATTCTAAAAAATGTTGACTAGATGTGGTCAAGAATAGAGGTACTACAGTAAGACAAAGTGACCCCAAAAATTTAATATCTTACTAGAAGCTAAAAATACAATAAAAGTATGGTATTCAATCTTAATTGCAGCAGTTGTTTTAAATATATTTTCTTCCTATTTGATCAAAAGCATCCACAGAAAAGAAATGAGTTATGATATAACCCAAAATAGCCAATTATAACATTTAAGCTGCAGCCATTTAGTTCAATATCACATCTTTTTGAAAGCTCTCCCCAGCCTAGATCTAGATTACATTTGAAATGTAAAGTTTTTTGATTACAGTGCGTGATTGTTAACCTCCCACTGCTATACCGCTATCAGGGAGTGTTCATCTTATTTAGGGATGCCAAAAGAAAGGGAGCTGCCAATGCCTCTCAAAATCTGCAGAAAACAGCACCTTTTTAAAAAATATAATTAGATAGGGGAGAGAAAGAATAAGAAACTGGAGGTACATTTATGAATAACAATAGAAAATAAAAAAGTAATTTTATATTAGAAACGGCAGGGACAAAGTTGTAGGCTTTCTTTCACGTTAACTCCCTCAAGTCCCATGAAACACAGGCATAACACATTGCCCAGGTTACACACAGGCCCGTGCCCAAACCAAACCCTGCTCAAGGGCAGAGCCAAGACCACTTTTACATCTGCATCACAAACCCTATWCTTGGCAGCCATTTTCTGATGGAATGCTACAGGCTAAAAGCAGGAGGTAAATTACAGGSATGCATTGCTTCAGCTTCCCCCTCCAGCCGCCATCAGTAACAGGGCTAACACTGCTGACATGCTGCAGAAACCACAGCCCCTGCCAGCTGGGGAACAGCTCCTGAATCCCCCACCGCTCAGGGACCRTGTTTGTCACCCTCACCTTCACACTGCTGGACACTCTGGGTTTGTTGTTCACTGTGCAAAGCCACAGTGCAGCTGAAAGAACACACATTAAATTCACACAATTAAACAATAGGTGAATCCCATTGTCCCCAAGCAACTCTGCTTAGCAAGCTACAAGAAGCATCCTCTAAACTAGCAGATACACAGTTGAAAGGGTTCATGAAACATTTTCGTACATAGAGTGTAATGAAAACATGCAGCGAACAACCACAGACACAGACATCTCAGTCAAGTAACTCCTTCACACTTCCAAACTGACACTTAGCTATACTGCTAATTAAAAGTTAGAGAAAATAAGAGTTAAAACAGCTCTCTGTGTCCTAGAAAGCAAACAGCCTTCAGCTGGTTCACTTTTTTTTTTAAACAGTTAATTCCCAGAGACTTGAGTTACAGGTTGCTTACATAATTGAGTTCAAACCACCTATTTCCAAGCATATGTATAACAAAGCACTTTTTGAGAAAAGGAGGTCTTTGCAAAGAAGAGTTATCAGAGTACAACAGTTAGCAGAAGCCAGTAGATTGTCCCCGAAGGAGAGGAGATTCAAGGCTCTTGTACTTTATCCTAAAATACAACTGAATATAATTTCTTTAAACAGAGATATAAAAGTTGGTTATTCATACTAGGAAGGCAAATCACAGAAGATTAAGGAAATTGGTTACCCTGATAAATTATGKAGTTCAGAACACTTCAGATTTGCTGGCATGATGCCAGATAGTATTTATTTGTGTGAGGTTTTGAGAAACAGGAATTTTGGTGGATAAAATAGAGTCTCGTGCTTTGTCCTGTTTATCTGGTTGAGGTTAATTAATTAGGCTTGCATATCAGTGATATGCTCTGCATTTATTCCCCTTGCAAATGTAACTCACATGCAGACAATGTAAAATGTGCAAAGCTCAACAACTTGGCTTATTCTTTATCTTTTGGCTTTAATAATCTACTATTGCTCTTTTCCAGACAAGCTTGTCCTGCAATGTATTTATTTAGAAACTAGGTTGCATTAAAGAGGTCATAAAATTGCCTTCATTTGGTCAACACATATTCTCCTTAGCCAAGGAAATTACCTCTGCAAATACTTTTACATGAAGCTGCGCCCTTATTTCTAATCTGCTCTGCTCTCCTCACACATGGGGATGGTGGCTGCATGAGAGCTCATATGAACAGCAGAAGAGGCCTTGGATCTTTGTAAGCCCTACTCAGCAATAACAAAAAAGTCTTTTTACTATTACCCTGTGTTCAGCACAAATCCAAAACACAGCCCAATACCAGCCACCACAAAGAAAATCAACTGTACCCCAGCCAAATCCAGCCCACTTCAATACATACTCATAGTTATTTCAAACAAAATTTAAAGACAGACACGTGAAAAAGTAAGCAGAAAAATGGGATCATTAAGGACTAAACAGATAAATGCCATTATTCAAAGCAGATTAATTGATGTCAAGTAATTTTGGCCACCCAGTGGATACCACCTACTTTAGCATTCACATTCTGAAAATATCAGGTGCACAGCTGCTGTTTGGATGGACAGATATTTGTACCTTGCTTAAGGGCAAATCTGGTGTCCACCRTGTACATCAGCTAAACTCCCCTTGCTATATGAAACCCTGCCCTTTGCACGAGGGGCCATTTGTTTTACTGATATTTAAACACTGCCTGACTCTATCATGTGATCATGTGGTGTTTCACAAGGGACTGCATTAGGCCAGCGTACTTTATCTCAAAGATTTTCATGCTGTGCTGCCGTATTTCTGGTTGAAAGTGTTAGATATCTGTTTATTAAATATTTTGGGAACACAGGAAGTTTACTGCTGCTGTTTCATAGTCTGCTCATTTTCTTTCTTAACACAGATATGAAAACATAGGTTCATTTCTTTCAGTCACTCTTCTCCAGGCATAGAACAACTCCAATGCCACTGAATTTCAATTTCATCAGAGATATAAGTGTACCWCAGAGACTAAAAAGTGCTGAGGCTAGCAGAGCAAATTTATCATGAAAAGCACTTTTACCATGTGAATGCCAGGCAAACTTTGAGTTAGCCACATGGCTGCTGGAGCAATGCAGCTGCCTTTATTACCAGAAAGCATTCAAAAATCAGCATGTCAGCACTCTTCTTTCTTTCCAGCTCCCCAGCCTTCAGRGGAGCCTTACATCAGTCTGAAAAGTGGGGTTTTCTCTGTGATGAAACTGTAGCAGTAAATTATATCAATTTGCAGTAGCACAGTAGATCTGGAGCAAAGCTATAGAAGACCTTTCCATTCTGACTTAAAACCACAGGATGCCATGTTAGYCAATACTGCACAATAGAGTATTGGGAAGCACTACAGAAGTGACAGGAGCAGATGTGCGTAATTCCCTCAAGCAAGARCTGCATCCCAAGCCTGCTCACTCACAGACCACAGCAGAGAATGTGGTAGTCCCTGAACCCATTCACCAAGCTGAGTTTGCCCTGCTCATTGGTAGTCATTTCTGTTASAAATTACTTGTCATGGTCTCTAAATGGTGTCGCTGTCATAGTGGAGAGATAYWGTGAAACTTACCACCAGCTCCAGTYATACACTAGAATTACCCTKGCATATAACTTGCTTTTTGTCCTTAGTGTTTGAGAAATGATTGCTGGCTTTAATCTGTTGCATATAGTTCAGCAAAACAAGCGTAATACATCAATTAGTCCTGTGAAAACTACCAGTGTTTACATTAAGAYTGGTTGCTTACAGAAATTACAGATTTCCCTCTCTGAAAATCAGTACCAGCCTCTAGAGAAAGTCCTTTTACTACAGCTGAACAAATTCCTCAATGTACAAAGCCTCCCAAACATGACTTTATTTCTTTAGCATAATGCAGAAACCCCTCATGCCCTGCATAGCTGCCTCTCAGCAGTTCATGAACTGTGACCCAGCAGCTGCCCCAAAGTTCTACATAATTTCCCATACAAAAGGTAATAAACATTTTTCTTCCAAAAAACCCTACTCAATATACATGGAAAATAACTAATCCTATGTCTCAAGAGAAAATTCTCTCAGAGAGGAAATGCATAAATAACTGAAATTATCCAAAGACACCCATTTTGGCCAGTAACCTAATGTTCAAGTTCAGTCCATATATTGTCCTGCTGATCACTATAGCAAACAATTTATGGACCTCAATGCACTTACTCAAACCACCCAGAAATTTGACAATTCCATAAAKAAATGCTTGCAAAGATGGGAAAATGTGAAAATACAATATGTAGGGGCTGTGGAACACATAGACATACAAATATGGTGTATCTAAATTTTTGCAAGACTAGAATTTTCCTGGATTATGGCTGCTTCTATCCTAGAGAAAAAAGTGTCAACATTGAAAATGAGACCCTGACCAACAGGAGTCCAAAGTAACTCAAATTTTAAACAGCAACTTCTGATTATGGAAAATTAAAAGCAGAACTATGTTACATCTGGACAAAGTACCTTTGTACTTAGGCCGAGGGCCATCATTCACGTGGATGGATTTTAACTGTACCTTTTGCTTCATCAATATGTTTAAAAAAGCAGGATTTTCCATTGAGATCCTTTGTAGATAACTTGTTGTCTGCCTCCCACTGAAAAATATTTTTTCCTTTATTTTGTTTTTTAATAATTTTTCCCTTCTAATCACTAATGAATCACAAATGTGAACTTCTTCATTACCACAAACAACTGACTTCCCATTACTCTTCCTGAAACTGGTAAGTCTTTCATTCAAGCCGATAACTCCCCAAGGAAGAACYTGACTCCAGGAAATAATGGAGGTACATAAGTTCAAAAATCTTCTATCCTTTTGGAAGTTCTGCTTCATGTTTCAACTGTCTCAAAGAAGCAATAAGGAAATACCAATCATTTATCATTATYGAAACATTCTTTTTCACCGTTTCTCTACACAAACTGGGTTTATACCCAAGCAGTTGTAACAGGGGCAAGGGACTTTCTGCCATTTCTCTGCACAAAGAAGTCAGACTAATCCTGTGCTTTACTTAACCAGTTTTTGAAACAAAACATTTTATGTGTGAAGAAAAGAAATGTATTTATTAATGATTATACATTAAATACTGTCATTTGCCTTTGGTACAATCTATGGTTTTACAAACTTCCTCATCACAACTCTCAAGAGACCTCAGGGTCTACTAAGTGCCTAGATTATATAAAAAAAAAAAACCTGAAAAAAACCCAGAGACTTCTGTCCCAGATTTATTTCCTGGCTTTCAATTTCTTTGTTCCAGTTTCAGACATGCTATGCTCTTGAAATTGCTGCTAGCATTATGGCTGCAGTTGGAAATGCCTCCAGGTCTATAATCTCATTACATGGCTAACTTCATGGGGCTAAAATGCAGGTTCAGGCAGTACCTCATCTGTCTTCCACTTGGGGAACTTCTAGAAGCACAATTAAGAACATGGGATTCCCAAAATATCATGAGACTCTGATCCACTGRGATATTAAACCCATGCAAACAACCTTCTATTCTGAATACATACTGAATATATACTTTATTTCAGAAGAACATCCCATTGCCATTGGCTAGTTTTAATTTCTGGTTTATCTTTCAGAATAGTTCACTGTGCAAACAAGTAGTACAGAAAAAAGTCCTTTGCCTCAGAGGTTTTATCAGTCTGGAAAAAGGCATTGCAAAGTAGAAATTCCATTACAAAATACATTAGGAACTGCTATTTCCTTAGGARCATGAACACAGAAACCTCAGCTGCTGTTAACAATGTCACAGCACCAGGTCAGCAGGTGCTTAGGGAGCTGCATGACCACGGACCACATTCACACAAAACCAATCCAGAATGYAAAACACTCAAATGTGTGTTTCTTCCCCCAAACAATGTGAAGACACCAGAAAGTAAAGATTTCTAATAAAACTTATTTTGTCAATAAAATGTAGAAGCTAATCACAGGAACTACTAAAAAGCAGCAAAGAATCACGGCTGCTGCATGTGGTGGGAAGCCTCCTCTGCTTTGACAAATGTGTCTCCCATTGGAACAAGGCTGCAATCCTGACTGCTGAAACACTTGAGCAAAATGACATTGCTGTTTTCTGTACACTCCACAGGAGCAAACACGAATCTAACTCACAACATGTCCTACTGTGGTCACGTACATGGYATTTGTAAGCCACACAAATCTCTGGAGAGCTTACAGGTACATCAGGTTAATCTCTGGAAGAGTAAATTCAAATCCTAATTTTGACTWAACTCAAGTTGTCACTGGCATTTGCCATACAGAGTCCTATCCAGACTGGCACAACAATCTGCTAAAAGCTTAGTGTAAGAAATGTAGGGATGATATAGACCTGTGTACCAAATTCTGTGGACTAAATTCAACACTTATTTATTATTACTTGGGATCTGTTAGAACTATGGATTGCCACAATAAAAAAGGTCACTGAGAAGTGGAGCACAAGCAATGAAATGGAAGATTTTGTTTTGCTTTTATACAGTACAGGATTAAACTATTCCCTCTTAAAGASTTCACCCACTTTAATCCTCCAATTTACAAACATTCCACCAACTTTCAGGTTCACTCCACAATCAGTGTTTGAAAACATATCCATAGAAATAAAAAAATAGGAGGCTGGAGTTACAAGCTGAGCCTGCCTCTCCTAAGTGGTCCTTGCCCAATGGAGAAATACATATTGTCAAAAAGATTAATTACGCCATAATTATTCAGTCCCACTGACATGCTCCCTGCCTCCCTAATCTTTATGAGAACTAATAAAGTGAAATATTTGACATTTACTTTTATGCTTATGGAAGCTGTTTGGTTTTGTTCCCTCCCTGTGAGATGCTGCCTTTTGTTTTGACAGTAATGACTGTAAATCTGCATGTCAGACCAACACAACAATCAGATCTGTGTCTCTTACATGAGCTTTCAGCAGCAGCATTTTCAGCATTGCCTTTTTCAATGCCTGAATTACTGCCCAGCAGATCCCAGCACCTCTGCAAAATGCTCCTCACAGCAACCCTAGCCCAACCTGACAAAGATCAAGGAATGCAAATTCTAAAAGAACTTTCCCTTCTGGACAGGATGTCAGATTAGTTACTGATGTGAATTTACTTTTAAATGCAGTAACTTGTTATGCAATGATCAAAACCCAGGTCCTTGATTTCAAAGGACAACTCTGCTTAAAAACTGAGGACATAACATAACCAAAGKTTTTGACAGCTCTGTCCCCTCACCAAAAAACCCAAAACTACCACTTTGCTTCAGCTATTCAGTTATGTTTATTCACATCCTCTCTGGCTTAAGAAATTCTTTGTCTTACAATTCAAATTAAAATTTAATAAATTGTCAGTTTTACAAATATTCATTTACCTGCCATAATAAAAGCACACAAAAGTTAGTATCAGACAGAGTTTTAGGTATGTACAACCACATTTATATGGGCAGAGAGCAGAAGATCGTGTATCTGACTATTTTCTGTGGTGCAGTTATGGACTGGACTCTGTTCACAGAGGCAGAGCTGTTTCTGGAACTTCATGTGAGCAGCAAGAGTCAGACACTCTGTGGTTTGACAGCTCCCCCATAACAGCCATATGCCAGTTCTAGCCTGGTGGTGACAAAGACTCTCTGTTTAAGCCTTAGGCATCTGTGAACACAAAGCAGATGCATGTAGCTGCACCAGACACAAAGTCTGTCTGGAGAGCAGCTTCCAAAAGGCAGCAGAAGCACCATGTAACAGTGCAAATTTACTGTGCAGAACGAAAAGACAGGTCAAGTAAGACAGCAAACAACCAGGAGAGCAAATCTGGTTATTTAGGAAGGTGCAGTAAGGTGGAAAGGAATTTTTCGTCAGATCACCAGTTCRATTCCAGTCCTTAAGAACACCCTGTGGGAAGATCATGTGGTGGCTCAATCCTCTCCTCCAACAGTGGTGACCCTCYCAAGCCTGGTTTGAAACAAGTCCATGGGATAACATGACAAATCATTCTGATTTTATGTCTCAAAGGCCAACTCTTCCATAYCAATTTCCTACTTTCAAGTGCATATCCCATCTTGTATTTGGGGGTGGAGGTGGTCAAATGGGGAAATTGTCACAGTTTCTTACAGATCACACTACACTAAAAGCTTTCTGAGACAACTGAAAAGACGTTGAATGCAGCCTGTAATTCTCAAGAGGAAGGCTAAAATCTGGAAGACTGTAGGTAGACTTTARGAATGATGAAAGTGGAGTGAAAGGGGTCCCTCAGCACTGGCTGAGCTCACAGAAGAGTCAGTCCATCTCTCATCTGAGGATGCAGACTCTAGCAATTCCATATGGACACAGTTCTGTGCTGTAGGATGACCTTGCCTGAACAGAGAGGTTGGACCAGGTGACCCACAGTGGTCCCTTCCAACCTGACCCTTTCTCTGATTTTGTAATGTTGATGTGCAGTGGGACAAGTTCTGGGAGTGAAGCACTCTTCCTGATCAGCAGAACTGAACAGGAAATTTCTGCATAATCATAAGCCTCCCTCWCTCTTTCACCACCATCCTTTACATATTCCTTAAGAATTTTGGTTTTAATAGCACAGCATGTCACTCAAATTGCACCAGTTATCTCAATTTTTATACATGCAGTATGAGTTCCCATAATGAAGACACTGTGAGAGACAAACCATTCAAAAACCCTGAGGGGATGTATGAGTACTGACTATGTAACTAGTAAACTGTGTATTGCTGAACTAAAATTCCTCTGGACTCAAGTTTTGAGCCAATAAGCAGATGCTGTCAGTGGGGATTCTTAGCAGTGATTACAGAAATTTGGTTCCTAACAAGAGAAGCCAGCACAGGACAGGACTTTCTGCCAAAGGATTGGTCTGAACATCTTTTTTGAATCCACCAGTAGCTGGTCACTGGGAGAGTAAATAAACTCAGCAGTTGTTTGCTACTGCTTTTGATAGGCACACAAGTACAAGATGCATTACCCATCACACAATTCCATCTGTGCTGAGCAGTTTGGCAAAGTCAACCAGTAATTTTTCATCCTTCCAAAAGAATGTGGCAAAAATGATACCGTGATTCTTACCAAGTATGAGAGGTGCAAGCATCATCAACTAGCAATGGGAAAATTTCAGTAAGTGTGTTTTATGTAACCTACCATGCTGCTGGACAAAGGAGATCTCTTAGTTCTCATCTTCATTCTGTGAAGCTYAATAAATATTAAGACCAAATAGGGTTAAAAACCTGCCTGTACATCAGACCATTATTCAATTACAAACTGGTATTTTCTTTAAATCGMTTCATGAATCTCAATAATCAGTTCTCAGAGTCGTTAACAAACCTCTGATGTAATAGTGGCRAATGACAGAATTGATACAATACCATTTTCTGTATTGTACTGATGGAAAGTATATTTGAGGGAATTACATTTTACCTCTATAAACAAGCAATGAACAAAGCCCATTGTACAGCAAAGCTTAAAAGCACTGAACCATTTTCTGATGGAGTTCCTTTCTAAGCTATGCATTGTCACAGTCACAGTCTGCTCCAAATCACCTAGGGCTGAAGCAACTCTAACTTACATTTCTTTAYGAAAATAAAGAAATAAGGATTTTCAGAATATTCAGAACTACATAAAAGCTGGCAATCAACCTAGTTACTCCACTGCTGTGTCTCCAACAGGCTGCTATTGGAACTGTCAGGTCTTGAAAACCTGAGGCAGGCAATTGCCGATGAGGCAGTTCCTTCCCAACATCTCAACTAATGATTGGCCGCGTCCCTAAGGCATAAGAAAAATATATCTGCTTTTCAAATTTCCACAGCTTCATTAAGCAAATTCACTGGCTGAAGAAAGCTGCAAAGGACATAACCTAGATCATGCTGTTAAATCCTGAAGTCTCTGGGGAAATCCACTGCAGTTCATTGCAATTCCTTTTGGATATAATTTTGTGATGATATAATGAATGTACATGCAGGGATGAAGTACTTTGAAGAGCTCAGAYAGAAGCCTGACCCTATGGAAAAACAATTATCTGAATCATGGCCTAAAAACTAACAGATACAAGAAGTTCAACACAGCAATTTTTTCTCTTATTTATGCAATCAGGTAGAAAATTATCTTTCCTGAGACTGCAGAGTTTCCCCCCAGGTGCTCTTTTAGATTTTTTTTGTATCCTTGAAAATGCTCATAGAGAAAGTCTAACACAAGATTACCAAGACACTGATTATGAAAAGATGGTGTGTGGGAGCAAGGGCATGCTCTGTTTTTAAATAGAGCTTTGTTTGCTTGTTTTGTGCCTAGAGGGGAATGAAAATGAAAGCTAGTAAACAAACAAAAGACAGCTTCCTCCCCCCTATTATTTCATTTTAGCCAAGCCAATGAGATGAGTCCAGCCAGGTTCTGCTCATCCACCTTTTCTCAGCCATGTTTCTTGTGGGAATACTGATCAACCAGGAGAGGCTTTGAACTTATGCATGCAACTCTTTAAAGATTCCACTGTGGCTTTAAAGAATAAACAATACAGATATATTTAAAAGAAGGGGAAAAAAGAGGCTACTGCAACAAATCTACTTTTCTTTTACCCCCTTGTGGAAACAGCAACAAAACCCTTTCACCATTTAAATAAAAACCAACCCGTACCTGAAGGATTTCCTCRCAGACTCTTGGGACGAAGGAATTTAAACTGATTTGAGAAACTTAGCACTGATGCACTTTGATGCACTTTGATTTGAGCACCAAGAAGGAAAAAAGTTAGAAACAGAAGAAACAATGCTTTATACTTCTCATTTCAGACATGAAAAAATCAGGTAAGAGAAAATCAGAAGGAGGCATCTAACAAAATAAATGGGGGAATCCCCCAGAGGACTTCACTCTGCTTCCATGCTGAGGATGCTCTTGTGCAGACAGGATTGTCCTGGAGGCAAGTTCTCCTTGGAACACCAAAGGTGACTGTGCTTGTATGATCACAGCAATTATGAGTGCTCTGTCTCTAGCAAAAACCCCTCAGTGGAGTAGGATGTCTTCTGTCCTGCTCACAGACAGCTCAGGTGATACTGGAGTTACTCCCGAGTGACCACAAGGGTGTGATAATGAGAAYGCAACTTCAAAATCTTTTAGAGCTTGAAAATTAGTCTGACCCCTGCAGCTTACATGGACTACCAGACAAACTTGGTACAGCTTCCCTCCTTGAATTTATACACACAGAATGATGGCAGAGAACAGCACACTACTCTGCCTGGAGGACACTATAAAGGAAAACACATCTAAATAYTATATATCTATCAGAAATTGGGAGACAAATACAAATGTAGTATATTATACTGATACTTTGCTGAATTCTGAAGTCAGGAACTAAGGGCTAGCATTAAGAAGTTCTCACACATATAAATAAAAAAAGCAAATTTGCTATGAAGCATTTTGTATGCTTCTTGGTGTTCTGGCAAAATAATCAAGAAGGGAAAAACATGATCAGGACAGCCTTGCCTTTTGTGAGCTAGGGGAACATAATGTTTTTTCAGTTGGATTTGGTCTGGCTTACAAAATAAAAAAACATATCTAGTGAAAAAAAATTATGACAATTTTCTGATTTCCCATGTATTGGTAAAAAAGCCTTGAATGTGGCTTTTGATGTCTTCATTTTCATTTATTCACTAAAAAATACTTATTGGATATGTTGCATTTTTGTGAAAGAAATTAGCTGAAAGCAGGAACATCTTAGGAAAATCTAGAAGGAAGTTTTTACTAGTGGAAAATATTACTTTACTATTAACAATTAGTTTCCCTTTATTAAAGGGTTACACCAGATCCATGACATGTTTGCCACAGGCTCTGCTTACTGAACAATGGATCCTTTATTGGCAAGCTGAGAAATGGAACTTGAAGCACCTATATTGTAATTCTGACTTTTCTTCCAGAGTCCTGAGTGACTTTGGGCAAGTTTTCACTCATTTTTAGGCCTCAGTTTTCCCCATCTGCAAATGAGAAGAGTTATATCTATTCTCTTCTCCAAGCACCCCCAGATCACTTAGCTATTCAGATGACATTTCATTAAGTATTATTACCACTACTCTCAATTTTCAATATAGCTAAGCCAAAAGTGAGATTGAGCTGACATTTCAGTAGCAAACTCATTTTATAACAAATTCTACTAAAACACTTAAGTACATGACATAGATGAAAGCATGTGGTGGAACAAATTGATAGCAAATATACAGACTAGAAATTATATTTGGACTAATCAGTATCCATTTTTATATTTACTCTGCAAACTTTTCAATAAATGCATTTTACTAGTTCAAATATGTATGAATTTGAAATTCATACATGCAACTATTCACTCAAAGTATCAAACTGTATAATGGATTGGGTGGAAAAAAMCCCATTTTAGAAAACTGATATAAAACACCCAGAGCTAAGAAACCTGGGACCACAAGATGTAGGTAATTCCAGAAAAAAAAATAGTCAATATCAGGACATTGGTTTGGGGAAGAAAGGACAACATTAATTATTTACCGTTTCAATGCAAATGCAGTAATAGAGAAAACTGATCATGGAAAATCCACACATGGGAAATCCAATGACACACAAAGAGACAGAAATTAAAAATATAAATTATTCACTGGAAAGTTATTGCTAAAGGTTTTTAGAACACCAATCTTTTACTGGTCTGAAGGACCCTAGCTTGATATTCTAGGAAAACAATTCCCTGCCTTGTGTTTACTATGTRAATATCCTAATTAATGTGAAATACATTGCATTCCTTGGCCATAAATCATCCAAGATGACAGTAATAAATAATTTTAGAAGAAAGAGTATCCACTTTATTCTACTAATAGTATTTAATTTGTAAATGATGAGCTGTCTGAACAGCTATTGTGATTTTTTAATTAAATGCATCCTTACAGGGAAAAAATTAAAGCTATTCTAAACTGATTTTTTCATTAAGTATTTGAAGTTAGAAATAAAAGCAGTGAGACATTCTATTAATTAATATCTGTTTTTTGACTTGCAGGACAGTGGGGAAAGTGGGAAGGAGCTAAAGGACTGCACAGTTACRGCTCTAAGAGAGCTCCTCAGGCCAGGAGAGTGAGTGCCATGAATGAGGAGATCTCCCTGCATTAAACCACTCGAGCATCTCAGAGACTCAGTACCTGTTTGTGTTTTAGTAACTTGCACCTCTCTGCTGCACTCCTGCAAGAAAGCCTTAGGGCAGCTCCAAGCWAGTTGAAAACAAAAGCTCCTGTGCCCATGGACCCAGGCTCATTAACCTTGCCTCAGAGCAGGGTTAATTAGATCAGACTGGGCCTCCAGCTAACACGGGCACTGTTCTGCTCTGTGCCACTTCCACACGCCCTTGTGACTCAACTGCATCAGCAAGTGTGGGAATGCAGCTTCATTAGGTTCCAAATTTGATAATATTTCCCTCATAAGATCATTCTTACTGGTGGGAAATCACTAGCTGAAAAATAAATCTCTCAATTTGAGATAATTAAAAAAAAAAAACAGTTTTCTCAACAGATTTTAGGTCCTGTAGTTCACTTAATACATACKGCCCCCTTCTATGCAGTAGCCAAGCTCTGGCAGGTTGCTCACAATAAGGATGACACTACCTTTATTTCCTGAAAGGAAGTGACAACTGTATAGAAATTATTGGAAAGACAAGTACATTAAATATTACAAGCTTCCACATGGCAGCTGCAGGGGTTCCAGCAGCCCTGGGAATAAGGAAAATGGTTCTTCAGATTAGTGGTTTAGTTACATTCTAGACAAGAGAATTATTTAATAAGAGGGAGTTAATTACAAGTAGCTCTATTGATGGGCAATTCCAGCCTGAGAGAGGGAATTAAATCTATTCATTGAATGTGTCCATGTCCATTTGTAGACATTTGCTACTATTATCTGAAGAAGTTACAATAGCAGTTGCAGTTTACTTTCTCCACTGTAATCAAAGGACAGGATTTACTTTATTCTTTCATTCCACAAGGATCTCTTAGGCTTGAAAATTTAATTGCTGCACTATGACAGACAACATTCAGATCTTTTTAATCTTTATTCTGTCAGCAAATATTCCTGCAGCAAATTTCTTCATAATTACAGTTCTGATTAAAGTAAGCATTTCCATAGATTTGATGGCTTTGCAAATTACAATCACTAGCTGCTCCTCGTAAGGTGAGCAGGAATTCACTTTGTAATGAAGTTTTACTATGCAAAATTTCTGAGCAATAATGTAATTAAAATTTGTGTTATTTCTCATACTTTAATATAAATCCCCAACCCCTCCTTGTATGCCAGGTATTGAACAACAAGCTTTATAAAGTCTCACATAAAAAGGAACCAGGCWGTGACTTCACTTTTGTTTTAATTCTGTAACTTGGAAGATGTGAAATCTGAAGTTTCTAAGCAATGTAGTAATAAAAATCAAAGATAAGAACCTCAAAAGCAACCAGAAGTCACTGCTTTTTGAAGAAGGGTTGAGAGAGGATGAATAGCTTACATTTACTTAACTCTCATATAAATCCTGCCCTCCCACATGTGCTTATTTGCAAGCATGGGGCCTTAATTGCAATATTACAGCTATCATCAATTTGGTACTGAGAAATTCTCTTTGGAATTGTCACATAGACATAAGTTACAAAAATAACACACAATCATATTAAATTGAAGAGAGAATGTAACAATTCTTGCAGATTTAATTGAAAAAAAAACATGAAGTAAGCTAATAGAAAATTCTCTGGGGTTCTCTGGAAGATCATTTCCACAGTAAGATCCAAGTGAGATTTGTCTGATTTCCTCCCAAGTAAAGTCCTATAAAGCCTACAGAACTAAAGCAAATAACCAGGGAAATAAATCAAAAGAAAAGGTGGTGAATGTCCATGTATTGATACCTGAAGTGCTAAACAGTATTCYTCTAGAAAATTGACTCAGCTCCTAATAAGATTAGCTGGACAATATTGTAAGSACAGAGGTCAAACTATGTAGCCTAATATTTTCCTTTCGATTTAAAAAATATATTCTGTCTGAATATAAACTGCTATGGTTTTGGGAYGAGATCTGCAAAAAATGAAGATCCAGACATGTACCTCAAGATACAGAGACCAGATGCTGCACTGGATCAAAGGTAGAAGCAGGCCACCCATGGCAGCAGAGCACTACAGGAAGACATAATTCCCAGTTTCTTAAAGTTTGCTAAGTTAGGTTTGTCAATTGCTTTACTTTGGATGCCTTAAAATCTGCCAAGTAMCTTATTCTACCTTAATCATCTAAAGTTTGCAAATAAAASTTTGTTACTGAGCCCTCTGAGAATTTTGTTTTTTCTCCCACACATTGCACAGAGGAATTCAAACGACCTTCCCCTAAAATTTGTTGACTGGACCAGGGCATGAGATAATACCACAAAAACCAAGCAACGAGTCTCACAATGYACCCAGACATGTAAATACCTGCAAATACATTTAAAAAGGCAAATTACTATTTAAGCAGAAAACCTCTGTAATATTAACATATTGAGGTATTAATATTTTCAATTTGTACATAAAATTACAATATGAATGACATTTAGYCATATCAATTCCAGAAAGTCACCACTCTAAATTGCAACACCTATTTTTGCTTCCAGWAGTGCTATGCTGGGGTTTTGGGCATTTGAAGAGTTTTTGTGGCACTCTTCAGTCTTTGCTTAAATTGGTCAATTACATCCAGCTCTCTAAAAGTTTTTCTCATTGCTCACATACCTTGGAATATTCTTGTTGCTCTCCTCTGGTCCAGGATGTTCTAAGYATGGTGCTCAAAAGCTGACACAAGTACCTGAGCAGGGGTATTATTAGGGCTGAGTGACATGCAAAAGATTTCTTTTCATATCCAGACTCCTTTTTAATAGGGCACCCATTTTACATCCCACCATGATATTTGGGGTCAATGCATTTGGTAACAATACAAGGCCAATGACTGGCTCCTAATCCACAGAACTTCTGCCTGCCCCATTTCCTGTCCTGTGTTTTGAAGACAGAGCCTCATATCGAAGTACTGCAGTTTGKATTCAGCCTTTTTCAATCATTTTTAATTCAGGTGATTCCACCAATTGGCCAAGATTATCTTGTACACTTTCWGAGTGCTCAAGGCCTTTCCCTAGAGCTTATTACCATTTGCAGATGTATTAAGTGCACTCTTTATTTCATCATCTGTGATATTAACAAAAACCACCACAAAATAGTACCAGACTCAGGGTGCTGAAGGAAACACGAAACATTTCTCTTCCTACCTGTATATCTTGATGCTGYAAGCTAGAATCTGTCATGTAGTTTGAAAATAATGAAAAATAAGGATAATGTAAAGTTAATTTAACCATTCTAAAGGCAACYCCACACAATAGCTGCTAAAAAGCACAAATGACTCAGTCTTCCAGATACAAGATTGTTGCTTTTAAACAATTATTAATCTTGTATCAATTACACAGCATGCAATCCAACCTCTGCATTACGATTAACTCCACAGAAAAAAGTATTCTATACATAAAAACATGGGATTTATGGTGCTGGACCTTTCCCTTCAGATGATTCAGGAAGTGCTTCCTGACCACTAATCAACAATGTCTGGCATTCTTGCTCTGACAAATGTTAGAGCCTGATGTTACTCACAAAATCATCCAGAATGCATCTGCACTCTTTTGAAAAGCTGAACAATTGAGAGGTCAGGGCACAGAATTTGTCTCTAAATAGGTTTCTTTTTGGGAAACAGRGAGAACAAACTATACCATTCCTTTGAGGAGGGAAGGCACTGGGAATGAAAAATTAGGAAGCTTCCACTGCCGGTTCTCGTGACACAAGATCAGTGCATGCATGTGTATCGATTTAATTTTCAACGCAGGCACTTTTTGCAGGCAGCAAATCTTTTGTAATTAAATAAAGGGGAAAAAAAACTAAAAGAAGAGAGAAATTAAGTCTCAAAATTCTTATCAYTTGCTAGGCAATTGAGGATAGAAATGACTTTTCTTTCTCCTTAACATAATCTGTTGCTTGTCTACTGTGAATATATGAGAATTCAGTATACAGAGCTTAACTAATTCAACCTCAGTCTATAGGGACATTTGAGAGTGTTAAACTATTAGAGAARAGACTCATCAAACAGAACAGGGATTACCATCCTTCTTGGATGTTAAACACTTTTGAAATACTTTTTTACCTATATAGATTGCAAAATTTATGATTCATATGGAATATAATGGAATTATAGACACTGCAATAATTCATTTTCTGGTGGCATTAAGAAAGGCATTGCAATGTTTGCAGGAGGTACAAGGTTAATGCTTCATAACAGATGACCTTTATTAATCTCCTGTGAAGAAATAWGATAGAATCACAGAATCAAAAAATATCTCAAGTTGGAAGGGACCCATAAGGATCAAGTTCAGCTTTTGTGATTCCCACAGGACTACCTAAAACTAAACCATATGACTAAAGAGCATAGTCTGGATGCTTCTAGAATCCTGATGGGACTGATGTGATGATCACTTCCCCAGGGAGCCTATTCTGAGAGGTAATCATTTTGTAYATGCAACTCCTTTTTTATGAGGAAGTTCTGACTGTGCACATGGCAGTAGCTTTGTCTCTCAGCTCATGAGTCGAGCACAACACTARAGTTAAGTCAGACATCTGGAAATTTTAAGTAGGTGCACAGGTCTCTCTCCTGACTGGAAAAAAGTCACTGCATACCCCTGGGCAGTGCCAATTCATATTGCCACCTGAATTCAAGATGGATCCATTCTGCTTTAAATCTTTTCTAAAAGCCACTACACCCTTCTGACATGCTCCACTGAGTATGTCAAAGCAAATGCCTGAGTAACATTAAACTGGGAAAATAAAACACAGCAAGTACCACCCATCAATACTGAGTGGGGAACGAATATATTGAGAGCAGCCTTGCTGAGAAGGRCTTGAGGGYGCTGCTGGGTGAGAGGCTGGACATGACCCGGCCAGAAAGCCAGTCTTGTCCTGGTTTGCATCCAAAGCCAGGTAAGCAGGGGGGATTCTGCCCCTCTGCTCTGCTCTCCTAAGACCCCACCTGCYGTGCTGCATCCAGCTCTGCAGTCCCAGCACGGGAAGGACATTGACTTCTTGGAGGGACTTCAGAGGAGGCCACCCAGATGAACAGAGGGATGGAGCACCTCTCCTGTGAGGAAAGGCTAAAAAAAGTTGGTTKTTTACCGTGGAAAAAAGAAGCCTTTGGAGTGACCCAATTGTGACCTTSCAGTAGCTGAAAGGAGCCTACAAGATGCAGATAACCTACTCGACATAAGTGCCAGAAACACTGGGGGCTGCATTCTCATGCCAGCAATTTTGCACATGCAGGATGGAGACTGTCACTTGGTGACTGGGGTAACCATCACATGGGACCTTTTAAACTGTCACCTCCCTCTCTGCTCCTGCACAAGGCAGAGAGCCCTCAGCCCTGAGCCTGCAGCTGGGGCCTGGGTTTTGGCWGCACGCAGGGCTGGCTTGGGCTGTGGAGATGGATTTAATCAGCAATATGGCCATGTGACAGCCCAGCTGGGGGCCCTGAAGGCTCTGCCCAGGAGGCAGGCTCTGCCTGCTGAGGAGAGCTGGGGACAGACTGCACAGCTTAGCAGGAGAAGAACAGCGCGACGGGAATAAGCAGAGATGAATGCACATGACAAGAGACTCTAAATGCAGAACCAAAATAGACAGCAGCAATTGCTATAGCCTAAAATGCCATCATTAGTCCCAGCTAGGAAGCTCTAACAKCAAAAAGGATAGATTCAGACAAAAGATAAAATCAACTGGAACTAGGAAAAAGCAACCAAAAAGGCCCCACCAAAAACTAGCAAGCATTACAAGATCACTTGGGAGCCTACTGATGCCATTTTTAGGTAGTCATTTGCTAAAAACAACAGAGAAAGAAGAGGTGCAGTATCTCTGGAGCACAGATGTGGCTCAGGCTGCCTAAGCCTCCAGTCCTGCTGTGCCACACAGCCMGCCCAGGGGCACCACAATGGCCACAGCCACAGGACATCGTGTCRCTGTCACCACAGGCTGCTGCAGCACCGAGACATTCCCCACCTCACACAGCCAGGAGGAACCATATCAGCAGCTCCATTCTGGTATTAAATAGAAAAAGTCTGCATCGAAAAGCCTCTCATTCACCAGAGCAATAAACCATGCAAGTTGCTGGGAAAAAAAATCCCCAAACTCTAGTTCAAAGAAAAATCTGAAGTAATTCAGTTGTGAAGAGAAAGTATCAGTCATTTCATTTGCTGGTCCCAAACTAGGCCAAGTTAAGAGTTGAGAGCAATTCCTTCGCTTTCAGACAAAAATTATTCCTGAAGGAGGATGTTTAATGCATACTGTGAAGTGTTTGATTTTTATCAGGAGGTTTAGGAATTTGGCTGCAGCAGTTTGCTATGAGAAGACTTTGAACAGCACTAAAGAAAACCATCTCAGAGCCTTAAAGGAGCACTTCGCCCATCCCTGAGAARGTCCTTTAAAATGAAAAACTACTGCCTGAAGATTGATTAAATGACCACTTAATTAGAGAAGGGAGATCTACTGACAATATCTGGCAGCACTGGGGAAAAAAAATGTGTGCCTTTAAGGAATTCRAATAAAATGAAGTATCTTGTGTTTCCAAGATCCAACAGACACCATATCTGCAGCAGAAAATACTCCAAGTGCAGCTTTAGGGAATAAGGTGTTTCAGACCACAATGAAATTCACAATGTAGTTTGCCTTCACCTGTAATAATTAAATGAAAAATAGCCTCCCAATACATGTTCATATTAGTCAAGACTTCTGAAAAAAAAGAAAAAGAAAAAAGGTAAAAAAACTACTACTACATTAAAATTCCACATCCTGTTTTCAATCCAAATTAAAGGGCCTGAATGCACTCTTCTGGCTTAGCATGCATAAGGGATAGGCTGTCTTATGCAGTCTAAAAGCTCTCCAAATCTTCTCAGGTTAAGATTCAGGATTTCAGCCTGCACTTCTATTCTTATCAGGATAAAGTAGAAAGAAGAGCACAGTCCTTTTCATACAGTATCATTTGAAAAGGAAAAGAAAAAAGAGAGGACAAAACCCCCAATATTTTTAAAAGGTAGTAGTTAAAAAACCAAACAAAGCCTAACTACAAAACAATCTTTGGACTTTCCTACTCCCAAATTATATAATACATATGCTGTAGAATTACTTACATGCATGACCTTTCAAACAGCACCCAAAACACTTCTCTGAGTAGTAAAGCTTTCTTGATATCATCATACAAATGGCAAATTTCCTGTGTAAAAGGAATCAGCCCTTTTGAAGGTATATGTACAGTAGTGTGTGTGGAACAAGAGAAAGTGTAGTCAGGAAATGCCAGCTCCAGCTGCTGGCTACTGAGCTGTCAGCTCACAGCGCTCCTCCAGCAGGGAGGCACTAGATGGGAAGAGGTGAGTGCTCCATCACAAATAACCCAGCAGGTTATAATCACAGCAACAGCAGMAATGTGCCTTTCTAAAACACGAGTGGGCAGCCTGGAATGTGCTTCTGGAGCACACTGAGCCTTGCAGCTCCAATTCTTTCAGCTGTCCAGGAGGACAGCATGTCCCTGCAGAACAAGCTCAGATTGCTCTGGGATGTGGCATCCTGAGCTGTCAGGGAGCTCTTTCAATAACTCTCCATACTCTCTCCTCGAGAGATTTTGCTGCTCTGGGTAGTTCAGAGCAGTAGAATCAATGTCTCCTCAATAAGCCACAGTCAGTGACAGGGCAGTTTTCTGATTTCAACCAGGCTTCTAACCAGACCTTCTCTTCTAACTGAAAGTAACAGAAATYCCATGCAGTATTCTACACTGAAAATTAATGTGAAACAGAATTAAAAGATACTCCAACACACTTCTGAGAAAGTAAGTTTCATAATTTCTGGGCATTTTTTTTTTTCTTCTACAAGGTATTGGTAAAAAAAAAAAGCCATCTTAATTATTGTCCAACTGTTTAAAATTTGGATCACCTCCTGAAAAAAATGCTCATGACATGCTTAGTTCCATTTGGCACAATGGAAGTGCAGAAGAAAAGAGACCTCATTAAATGCACCCCTTGGTTTAGGCAGATGGGAGTGTGCTCAATAGCATTTCAGTCCTGATCTCACTTGTTCCTGCAGAACAGATGCAATATGTAATTTACCATAGAYGATGACATTTGAGACAATTCAAAAATCACTGATAAGATGAAATTATATCAAGCTACATACAGCCATCTGCTAGGATTTCAAGGATTCACCTGATACTCACTTTTCTCATTATTGGAGCTTSAGGATACAGAGGATTTCCTACATAAACATTTGAGAGAGTGGCATGTAAAACTSTGCTTCTCAGGGACCCACACATGTGTTTTGTTCCATTGTTGGAAGAGACCTATAGCCATTTTACAAGTGCAGACACTCAGAGGCATGAAAGCATCTTTTGTGGTTAGGGAGATCTACCATGTTATTAATAACTCACACTGGAACAGTGTGAGAAAATCCTCCAGGAACTTCTCCAGCGTGAGTGTGTCTATTCTGAATAAGGCCATCTGCATCCTTTGTCCTTGCTATGGTTTATTGTCAATAGGCAAAACGAGGAGGGCTACTACACAGTACCAAATGACAYGATTCAGTTTGCTAGAATGTGTTACACATGAAAGTCCAAGAGATTACTAAATCTCTGCACAGTATATTGTATTCTCCTTTGTGGGTATTGCAAGCTTCACTCAGAGAGGCAGCCCTGAGCATGAAGGGGCTCCTGCCTGAAACACCAAACTGCTAAGAATTGGCTCGTGACACAAAATTTTCAAATACAAATGTCCCACAGGAGCACAATAAACATTCAAGTAGCAAAACCATGTATCTGCTGGCTGACAAATCTGCAAACAATTTCTTTTTGCCTGCTACATCCTCCTTTGCACTCAGCAGCCTCCAGCTCAGAGGATTCACTAGATTGCCAGGACTGCAGCAAGGCCTGCATAGTTCATTATTTCACCAATGCAACTTGCAATACAGAAATACAGAATACACTTTAAAATTATATATTATCGGTACTGAATGACCATGCCTAATTTTCTGTAATTACACCTCTGCAAAGTAATCAAAAAATTGAACTTCTCAAAATAGATCATAGCTGCAAAATGTTTTTCACGAGAGTTTTGTCTTTTCTCCTTATTAAAAGGTACAGGATGATGACTTTCCGCATTTTCTAGTTAGTTTTTGTGTGCAGAATGTGTCTGACTTTAGGAGCTATCAAACAGAAAAAGATAACAAGATGCAATGGCTRGGAAGTACTGCTAGAAACAGTCAGCTATATTAAGGATTTTTTTTTTTTGCCTAGGAGGTAATGGAATTATCAACTGTAATTACTCACCAATTGGTTGCAGTCCTTTAAACACAGAATTTACATTTCTCTAAAACCCTTTGCTGTCTCCAGTGAGTTTAATGTGTAACTGGATGAAAAAAGTCCAGCTGTCAATTGCAGGGTTTGCAATAGGTCATCACAAACTTACATTATCTGGAGAAATTGTTAATGTGATCTGCCTGAAATGTACGTACACTGTCAACAGAGATGAAGGCTGATATGCATAATTCTACCCCTCTGCTAAATTTCTTAGGTAACTTCAGTGAAAGCAGAGCTCCTGTCCTTGTGCAGCCCCTCAGCACTCACTGTCACATTGGGGGATGGAACACAAATCCAAGAGCTGCTAGCAGAAGCACTCCAGCACATTTGTTCCTCCAGGAATGAAACAAACAGTGTTTTTAAAACACATCTTTAACTTCATCATAGCTAATGAATATTTACATTGCTCAATTTGAATTTTGCTTCAGTTCAGCACATATTAAAACCACTACATTCACAGACTGAAAATCCAAAGTCCTCATTATATAAAACATCCATAACAGCATCTCAATCCTGACTTTCATTACAGGGAGCAAACAAATACTAAATGGCACTAACTCCTTTATAGGAAGTCTCATTTTCAGACCTGATAACAATTAGAAGCTTGTGTACACTCTATCCTTTTTRCCCAACATATTTTTTGATGTGAACATGACTGACATCATTAAATATGATCTGGCCTTAAAGCCAAGCAKTCTGAAATACCAGGAAGCTAAAATGTTGTGATTAATTTCCATGGAAGCAATTTGAATGGCAATCTCTATAAAGATTCAGTGATCTTAGGTGTTGATAGATGGTACTAAATAAATGCCATAACACTGGAGCCTTCAAGACCTTCAAATGCTTCATTAAATGACCAGGAAAACAAGAAAGTACAAGCTTCTCTTACAGCTGCAATCCCACACTATCATTCATTACTCTAATGCTGCAGAAAGCATCAGCCTAACTCTGGCTTGGTTTTGAACCATTGGTGCAGGGACTACCTTGTACACACCCATAACTCAAACAACTTGATTAATCTTGGCATATGGAGAAGTTCCCCATTTCACAGTACTTTCAGKGTACTTCAGTGCTTTTTCAAGTCTACAGTCAAAGATGTCTTAACATTATGCACAACATCACTGCATTTTCATACCTTTCTCTCATACTGTAAGAATATTCAATACTAATACTGTTTTATTACTTTTARAATGACTCCTCTAAAAACTTATAAATGARCACTTGAAGAATTCTCATCTRCCCCTTTAATTACATCTCCAAGCTAAAAAGGCTGCCTGTGTATACATCCATTTTGCAATACTGTTGTATAAATATTTAAGTAGTTGCTGAAATTCAAAGATACTTACAACTACTTCAGTCCATAGCTTTAGAGACAAACAGTTAGGAACAGAAACTTCACACATTCTGGATAGTAAACAGGCTGTTTCACTTACAGTTTGTGTATGCAACTTGGACTTCAGTCCTCACTGAGTAGCAAAAGCATTTTAAGATGTCAGATTCTAATGAAAAATTAAAACACACCTTCCTRTGTTCAGACATATTCAGTTCTTGGCAGATGTCACAAGATTAAGTGGACTGGATAGTAGTTAAATTTCACAAATTGCAACACTTGCCCTTACCTAAGTGTTTTTTCTAAACAACTCCTGTCCAGCCTATGAGTAAGGGAAAACATTAAAGGCTATGTCACAATATTAGCAACTCCACAGCAAGGCTTGTGACAGAACTGCCAAATTCAAGCATCTCTAGAAGCAGATAATGGATTTAGTTCAGGGCCTCTCTCATCCAACTTTAAAATCTAAATTATAGTTTTCAAATTCTTAACTAGGGCAGTATGCTGCAAGTTGCATACATGTGATAATTCTTTAATTTAAAAGTACTGTACTGACAAGGAGTACAAGTGTTAATGACTTGATAGAAGCAGGTTCTCAGTATCAGCAGTACTACCTAGCCTTAAAGGAAGTTGTTTTATGTTGTTTAAGTTACAGTTTAAATAACTGGAGCTCATTTTGTACAGAGCATTTTCTAAAACCTCTGTTTTGATGCATTGGGAGTCTAATACTGAGTATATACATCCACATATACTGAGTTCTTAGCACCTTACCTTTACCTCTAGGATTGCTACTTGAAACATGTAAAATTGGCCAGCAATTTCCAAATCAATAGAGAGGAAAAAGGGAGGTGGACTGTAGTTTGATTTTACAACRTTCTTTCCATTCCTCTAAGAATTACATGGCACACAGCATTGTGTGTATGAGACATTCCCTTTTCTAATTTCCTCAGACCTTTTTTGCAGGATTGTACCTCAGCTGAGGCTGATCAGACTTCAGTACAGCAACACATTTTATGCTGGCCAAAGGTCTGGCTTTCAGCTTCTTTCCTAAAGCTTTYATGCATTGTTTTTTCTTTTGGGTAGTTGCTACTCATGGTCAAAATACATTTTTTAAACATTTTTTTGTCTTTTTGAATAAGTTTTACATCCTGTACCTACCCAGTCATCTATGCAATTCCACTCCCCTCACGGCTGCTTAGCCCAAGGCAACACATAAGCCTGAACAAAAAGTACAACTGCCCRAAGTACCAAGCCACAGGCAGAGCCAGAACAACCAGCCTTTCCCTCCACTTTTGGGGGAGAGTACAAGAGAAAGGACAAGACAAAGGAGTTGCTGAGGACAGAATAAATTTCCCCAAAGCAGCAATTTCCTTCCCACCAGGTCCCTGCTGAACAGCATGGAAGAGGAGTAGAACTTAGGGCTCCAGAGGACAGGAAAGCCAAGARCTGACTCCAGCTCAGCTGCAGCTTCTTGGCCCCTAATGAGCAATACAGCAAAAGCCCCAGAGCAGCAGGGTCTCCTCATGCACTGGCAGTCACTGGTTAATGCACCTAAGCAGAAGGAGAAACATGMTGTAAGCACTAAAAGCAGCTAATGGGATCCTGACTACCTGCTAGGAACTGGCCCAACAGAGAACGTGGCACTCGAGCCTAATCACTTCTCACAGAACTAATGGCRGGCATCCATAGCACAGCTGCTTCTCAGGTCACTTGCTTTTCTACASATGTTTTCACAAAGGCATGCTGGAATTAGAATGGAATGGTATTGACCTTTCTTCCTGCTGCTTTTGACACCATTACCTGCCAGTTAATCTGCTCCCGTGTTCAGTCTTCCAACACGCCCCTTCCCAGTACCAGACACTACAAACTGCGGTATCTGCACCAACTGCTGAACGCCTGATTGGTGTTTTGGGCTCATTTCTGTCCTGAGGGTTTTAGTGGCATAATTCAGCTCAGCACAAGGTGATGGGAAAATAGTTTCCATGCAAGTAATCATGCTTTTCCTAACTGGAAAGAGCTACAGGCACTCTAAATTAATTTCCTCACATCTCTTAGTCGMATCAGTTGACACCTAAATTCTTTCCATGTACAGCAGTCAACTGCATGTTRTCTGAATATGATTTTTTTTTTCTTATTTTCCAAAAAGATAGTGCTGTGTGTTTCTGCTGTYTGTGTTTAGTGATACATTGGATAAGCCCCAAAGCAACTTGAAATATGTTCGCTTAAAGCTAAGTAGGAATTTCATTAGAATGAACCCTGGTTCATTCTGATCCCAAGACTTTCAATAGTAATGGAAATCTTCAAATTATTATCAAATCATTATAGTCATTGAAGAACAAAACTATTGCCTCAACTCATTCTAAGTACAAAAGCTCCCTTGTAGGAGAACTGTGGCTCTCCTGTGCTTTTGGAGGAGCTCCTGGATCAATAGTATCACACAAGGCAGAAGAGACTCACTGCTGGGAGTTTATTTGGCGTGGCCTCCAGCTATTGCATTTCATGGGCTGCACTAAGCCCTGCAACTGTGATTGCTCTATTTGTAATACATCACAATGTTATCGCTGCATTTTTGACGYGCCCTGGAGCCTGACCCTATGTTTTGGACAGGATAACAGCCAGAGAAATTCTCTTCCCTGAATAGTTGTCCAACATTTAAATGAATAAATTGCAGACAGAATTTACCAAACAGCATTTCTCAGTATTACCAAGCACCAAAATTTTGTTATAATTTTGTGCTGGCCATGTTCTTCAATTTTTGAGTAATAAGGACAGTTACTCCTCTCAAAAGTGCTGCTCCTCAACATGATGTAGGACATTTTAATTCTCCAGAGTATATCAGTGCAAGTTAGAATGGAGCATTTCAACAAAGCACATTTGTATCTAACAATCAACAGAGAAATCATGCCAGGCACCTTCCCTACCCATTTATCAGTGCATGCAAAAATTCCTTTTTCATGACAGATGAAGCAATAAATACTGAGCAAAAAATTCATCTGTATCCACTACATTTTAATAAATAAAATGCACTGAAATATCATGGCAGGTGTGTGGCATTCTGACAATCTTTTTTTGTAATTTCTTACGATTTATTTCCTCTGCTGAAATGTAAAGAGAGCCTTGGAAATCAAAACCCACGGTGATAATTTGGTCAGCCACAATCCTAAGGTTTCCTTTTATTTAATGACATGTGGCAGAAAAGCACGTGCTGGACATAATGACAGACACCTGAAGACACGTGGCTGGCCCACCTCATTGCTTGAGCAGGGAGGAAAAGATCTGTGTTAAGCCTGGGTTGTTTCTTGCCTTAAAAAGCAGTGAGCCCAAGGGGGTTCAGCTTAGGCTCACACTAAACAAATCCTCCAAGGGATAGACAAACTTGGTGCCATTTTCACAGAGCTACAGCTCTCTGGGAGGCAGCTGTAAACATGTATGGGGCTCTGCAGGAAAGCTGCACGTGTCCATCTCAGCATCCCATTGTGAACTGAAGGGCTGGCAGGTCACACTCTTACACTGAGGCCTTTCAGCCCATAGCTAGTCTCAGATATTCCTGTCTATTTGTGTTTGCTCAAACATTCCATATTTTAAAGGGGCTGAGGGTTAACTGCCAGTAAGAAGAGAAAGACCATGGAACTACAAAAGGCATCAATGCATCTATGTACCAGCCTAAGGAAGTTATACATTGTGTCTGATCTAATTTTGTATATTTTCAGTACATTAGTTTATGAACAGACTCATAACTATCTCTAGACAGGGAGGAAATATATATTTTTACTTGTGATTTGGACTCAATAATGAGCTTTTGTGGTGGCTGTGGGTGTCACAAAACCCTGTGTAAGGAAAACATGAAACTCTTCCTTCAGACACTGATGAGCAAGTCATGAGTTATACATATAAGCAGTTATAATCTATAAGCAGTTATTTGTTTTATCCTGCACTCAAAGGCCTTATTTTGTTAGGCCATAAATAAAACTGTCATAACTGCTGGGAATCTTTTTGGTGACACCAAAGGGCCTTGGATTTATCCTTCTGTGAAAGAGTTTAAACTTACTAAAACAACATTGATGTTACCAGAGGCTCTAGGTGATGAAATCCATGTCGTGTAAGTTCTTTCCCAGTCTCATATGAAGCTATTTCATATGGAAATGGTGAAAAATAACTTGCAGTGAAGGTGGTGCTCCTGTTGTCTCTACAAACTTTTAGCCAGAGGCAGTCTGTAAGATTAGGGAAGAGGTGAAAGAACCAGATTTTCTTTTGACAGGGGAAGCAGATAAACAGTATTCTGCTTCATCAGATGTGAATGCAAAGGACTTAGCTGTAGAGCAAGTGGTATAAATATCACAAAGGAAGTAAATAACATGAGATTATTCTTTATATTGAAATTACTTTCTGTAACATTATTATCAGAATTGCTTCCTATAAGCATAAAAACCAACAGTAGGAGTAAAGATTAATACTATCCCACTATAAATTTCAAAAGCTGCCTAAAAATCTTGTTTTTCTTGTTTTGAATAGACACTGAGTACTAAAATGAAATTCTCACTTCTTAGATGGGTGCTGTCAAGTACATTCGCTGATTAAAAAAGTAGCTCTTCCTCCCTTAACCAGCAAACTGCTAYTCAGAGGAGAGAAATCACACAGCTAAGGTAAGGACAGCCCCCMTTCCCTTGGTGTTCCCCTAAGATGGTGCAGTGTTTCCAGTGTTTCCAGGGGCAGCACTTCATGTAACAGAGCCTGCTGCTGCTGCCTGTCTGTAAATGCCTAGAACTAAAGCCCCAGACTGTGCAGAAGTCAGAGATAAGAGGGATGAGCCATCTGGGCACTGCTGTAGAAGCAGGCTGGACTCTCCTGTCTGACAGAATGCACACACACCCCTGGGTGGTTCACAGCACAGACTCTCCTGACAGAATGCACACACACACCCCTGGGTGGTTCACTGCACAGACTCTCCTGTCTCACAGAATGCACACACACCTGGGTGGTTCACAGCAGAGGTGAGCACGTGTGCAGCTCCTCAGTGATAAGTGGAGTGCAAGGGCCACTAATTACAAGGAACCTGGTGGCACATGCAGGGGAACAGAAACACAGCATGGACCTAATGACTTCTTCCATTCAGCTGTGAAACATTYAATCCACTACCCAGATGCAGACTTAGGCAAGGAACGCGGCTGCATTTTAAGATGTGATGGAGATTCCATAGCGATATAAGGCAGAAAAATTCTAATTTGGTTCATTTGGTTAGTTTCTTCATGTCTAGCACATTCTCATTAAGTTCATACTAAGGCTTCAAGAAAGAGGAATATTTTATAGATTAAATAAAAACAAACAAAAAAAAGAAGAAGAAATTGGAAAATTAATTTTTCTTGCTTTGATTTTTTGCTCTTTGGGCAGACACAATACTTCTTTACATTCAAAATCCAATCACCTTTCCGATGTTGATGAGCAGCCAGTATTTTCCTTGCTGTTGATAGTATTTTTTTTTTTTGTTTGTTTGTTTGTGGCTCAACACAATTCTGTGTCCTCTCACAGTCATGATTATCTTTGGCTAGGTGAAGCCTATGTCAACTTCACTGAAAACATTCAAAAATGTAGGGGAAATGTGAGCCTTTGCTTTATGGGGTAAGATGAATTTCTTTTCCTCTCTAGACCTTTCAGTGATGGGTTAAGATCACTGGGGTTTCCCATTCTTCAGTGGGGTTTCTCTTTGAGAACGCACTCTTGTTTCCAATCCCACAGGAAGAATTATGCCTGAGGCACCAATACTGGCACCTTTCAATCTCAGCAATCTGTACCAACATCCTCTGCTTCTGGTTCATGACAGGATATTTTGCAATATTGGACTTTGTTACAGTTTCATAAGCAAAGGGTGAAGAACTTGGACCACTCTCATATAAACTGCTTTTGAGAARAAAACAGTAGAAATTAATTCATTGGCAGCTCTAAAATTAACAGAGCCTTCTTTGGTATTACTTTCTTGATACTGTATGAGATTAATAAGCATTGAAGGCCCAACTGAAACCATTTTTTCACCTAAAACATAAAATGATGAAAAGTTATCCTCCGACAGTACTTTTKGGTGTCATGCATCAATGTTACAAAAACAGTACACCTGGGAAAATAACTAAAATACAGTTTRAAAACCAGACACATCATTGGGGGTTCTATTTCAGGCAATTGGGAGACGAAGACCAAGCATGGGGTCACATTTACCCATTGTGCCAGCAGGAACTCATTCTTTCAGCTGTGTGTAAAAAAGCATTAAAAGGAGGGAATGGCTTTAGGGACATGGATTTATCTATCTTGACCACAGCATATCTACATWTTGGCTTGTGCTGCTTTAACAGTGAGGCTCTGCAGTTGCTATCTAAGCACAAATGAAATGATGATGATGATAAAGTTTCTTTCTTCTGCAGGTGGGCAACTTATATTAATGGGATTGAGCCTAGCTTTATTGCTGTGCACTGATTTCGATTTTAAGCAGCACATTGAAGTGTTTATGCAGCCTATGTCTTATTTTTAGGGACAAAATGATTAAAAAATGAAGGTRTGGGCATCTTTCAGTTGATTGTAAGAAGAATTTTTCAGCATACAGTATTCATAAATAAGAAACTGAACCAAAGAAAATGCTTTTTACTCTTGAGGTTTTTAAGTCTACCTGCTTCAAAACAAGTACATGTGGCTTTATAATGTTTTTTTCCCCACTTGAAAGTGACTGGTACCACCTTTATTTCAGACTAACAGAACCAAAGATGTCAAGGTCATGCTTTTCCAGTTTGCTGAAGAAAACTAATACTGTGACTATATCTAGGCCAGCTGCCAGCAGAACTGGACTTTTAAATATCTTATAAAAGCATCACTGCATATCTAGTTTAATTCTGCCTTGCAATTTAAAAGTCTAATGCAGGCAACTRCATGAAAGAACTTCTCATTCAATCAGCCTCACCTTGTTCATATACAGAAAAGCAGCACATTTCTTTAAAGTGATAGGGGAAATACGGCCAAACGACAAAGGGCCTTTATTCCTTCTGGAAGTGGAAAATGGAGCAACAAGCAAGAGAGAAAGAGTCTCCTGGGAGGGAGTCTCTCTGTGCAAAGAATGAGACCTGACCAAATGGCAAGTGAGCATTTATATCTTGCTTGTGTCTGAGGATGATATAGGATGATACAGGGGAAAGAACCAAAGGACAAACAAAATAGAAGAATCTATTTCGAATTTTATTGCTATRAACACTACCAGCAATGGCACTGTGCCTGTCAGTAGATAGAGCCTGATATACCTGCTGGCTACCAAAGCAATTTCAGGGCACTCCATAGCTCAGCTGAAGAGCTTTACAAAACTGCAGCAAAATAAGACGATTGAGAACAAGAATATCCTCCTGTAGTCCATTACCATCTTCTTTCAGCTTGATTGCTCTCACAGCTTATATTAATCACATTGCTTACAGTCATTGTGAAATGAACAATTAGGTTATGAAAATAAACAGTCAAGTGAAGGCTTAGCTCAATTAGTCTTTAGTTCTCCCAGACACACTACTACTTAGGGTTATGAATTAATTGTCTGTTGCTTTCCTCCCAGAAGTCACCTCCTCTAAAGAATTTCATGGTACTAAAACATGTATCCAAGAGGTTGTAAGTGTCTTTGTGTCCCCATATAGCTTAGAGGAGATAAAAAAACRGCTGTATGGACTATCTAAATCCAATTTATAAAAAAATACTGATGTTAAAACAGAAGATCTACATCTTTGATAATTTCAGCAAAGGAACCYAAATTATTTGCTATGGCATTGAAAGCACTCACAACGCTTTTCCTATAAGCAATAGGTACTGAAAGAGGAGCACCTGCTGTGTCACTGCACATCTTAAGTACAAGCATATAAGACCAAAAAAAAAGTRGTGTGGGGTATTGCCATTGTGGACTGAGTGTTTAATGGATTAGGAAAGGTTTTATACATTGCTTAAAGAACATTGTGGTTTGCCTTAGGTGGAAGGTCATTCATGGAGCATGGCAGAAAGCAGAGACAAACGAAACAAAGACGATGTAGAAAAATATCAGTGGCAGGGGAGGGGATAGGAAATACAGGCATGACAGTGCATTTAAGCTGAAAAATAGCTAGAGAAATTTTTCCAAGGTCTGAATTTGAGAAACAGTGAGAATGAAGTGCTAGCATGCAAGTACAACAAATAAGGCTAAGGAATCAGAACAGTAGCAATTGCAGATCACTAAAACTACAAATGAAATATTCCTTCAGAAAATGTCATTCCAGACAGATTTGATACATCTTGACAGCCCTGTATAGAGAAAACCCAGCCTGTTTTCAGCTAAGAGCACTCTATTTTTTGTACAAATCTCTGCCGCTGTACAAAACCCAGAGAATGCTCAACACTACWAAGCATTGGAAAAGGATACAAGTTACAATTAACCCACATTGTCAGTGAACTAACTCTCATCTTTGTTTAAGGTTAATGAGGCCACTTAACACAACCAGCAGATAATGAAATAGCGCAACTACAGRTTTCTAGAACCATGCCTGCACGTACAGCAGCATAGAGATGCCWCTGCTGAATTCCCAGTTAATACACACACTGCTCTGCAAAACTACATGAAACAGCTTTGAATGCAAAAAACATTATAGAAATATAAATGGTCAGGTACAGATGTAATGCAGAAATTTGCAGGGTCAGTGAGATTTTAAAGAACTCAGTTAAACTAATTAATGTTCCTGCAGGGCAAAGAGAGTTCACAAACACAAGAYACTTCTGGCTGTAGCCAGAGAACCTCTCTAGCAATGAAACTCTGCTATTGACCATCTCCCTTCTCAAATGCATGCTTTGGATAGAGTTCACTCCAAATTAACACTCAGGATCCCAGGGAAGGAGAAATTAAACCAATAAAGTTCAAGCTTAATCAAATAATATTAAAAGAATTGAAGGAGGGAGCACTCAGAACTAATGGTAATCAGCAGAATACAGAATACACACATTGTATTATTAGTGGTTGTAGTGAAAAGGCTTCCTACAATTACAAGTATTTGTTTGCACAAAACATTATTATCCAAAATAGGCTGCAGCACATTTCCTCATAAAGCTTATAGGATGTCAAAGATTAAAATCTCAAAAGTATTAGTTTTTATGGAGCAAAATACTGTTCCTACATTTTAAGATCCACAAAAAGGACAAAGCTCTCCCTTGATTTAGAAACCTTTGCCAATGTTCAGCTTCATATGTTGCCTCCTTGCTGTGCATTTTGTTAACAGYCTGTTACTGAACTCCACACTGGTCATTGTCCCGCAGGGTAAAACCTCTGCCAGCAGAAGATTGTTTGAAAACACTGCTTCCCAATCACCTTTTTAGTACAACCAAGAATGTATAACTGTGGTATAGAAAGAAATAAGAGAATGCTACAGTGCAATGCCAAAGCTCTTAGGCATTAACTGATGCCAGGAATTGCATTCCTCCCAGCTACACTTGTCTGCACCTGAATTCAATCCTGAATTTCATAACAGTACTAGGATSTCCATTTAGAATAATGCCACCAACATGCATAGGATTTTCCAAGAAGATACATTTCCTGGAGRTTTCTCTCTAAACAGAACTTACTTACAAAGTAAAATAGTAGTCTTCTTCACTTTCAAGATAAATCTTTGATCTGAAAATTCTGGTATGTGACTTCAAGCCACTGAGGTGGCTTGAGATACCTTTTGTAATCAAAACTTGCTTTCCCAAAGCATTCCCTGTGTGCTGCACCTTAGAGAACTCTAATGGAGAAATCCTTTTCAATAAAGGATGCAAACCCCTTCTCTGTTCACCAATAAAATGTCATCCAAGTAGTAATTGGAAATCCTTCAATCTCAGATTCTTTTAATAATTACAAATAAGTGGCATCTTCATTTCCTCACAGATGCAATTTCTCTACCACTTCAGTGCCAGTAAAGAACGGGTTTCAAGATGTGAAGTTTTTGGTGCAGTAGTTGAACACTATTTAGCTATAGCTGACTTGACTASTCAGCTGGAACCTTAATTTTCCAGCTTTAGATGTACACACCACCAAGCTACTCACAGCTATCTATTTCATTTTACATTAATCTCAAGTTAACTCTTTCACTCTTCACCATGTTTTTGGGCTATTTTTATCCCCAAGCAAAAGCAGACTCTAAATAAAACAAGCCACAGCACTTGTTAAATTGTGAGTGTTTTGCTTATCAAGCCTCTACAGTCACGCCAGTCCCATGGATATTCCAATCATATCAAAACTTGAGATATTTTTAATTGAAATCAGTCTCCTAAAAGAGGTTTGTACTCAGAGCTCGAAAAGCTTATCTGGAAACATAGGTGGCATCAGTGGTGCATACTGTCTCCTAAGATATTCCATTTATTTACTAGGAGCCAAGCCATTTGATTTCGGCAATACAAATTTCACACCACATAAAACAAGCAGTTTTAGAATTAAAACTGGTTTAGAGGAATGCAGGGATTATAGGAAACTTGCACATGGAAGCTTACAAAGGATCAGAATTTCACTCTGCCATCAGCGTTGCTTCTCCCACACCTTTGCTGTACTTCAGAGTAGCTGCATGTCAAATCATAGTCTCAATCCAACCTTGAAGCATCATAACCTGAACATTTATAGTTTTACACAGAAACCTCAGAGCTGTAGAGAAGAAAAAACCTAGTGAGATTTTGACACAATCTGACTTTGAAATTAACTCAGAGCATATAATTTCCTGTATTTTCTCAATTTTTTAAGGACAATGAGCTTCCCTATAGGGTTAACAGGATCTGCCCTAAAAAAAAAAATTTCATAGAGAGTATACAGTTTTGGCTGCTGCTTATTATGAGTTCAGTGCTAATGCACAGACCTCACAGAGAATAATCTAAACATTATTTAAATTATTATGGTTGTGGACATGGAAAATTTTAAAAGCTCTCCTGGACACGTTAAAAARCATTTTGTTTACTGGTACAGAGCARCACRCTATAAAAACATCCATTTAATATACTGTGGGGTAGGCTTGAAAGCATATTTCACAACTGTAATCAGATGGGATCACATGTATTAGTGTCAATCGAGCATGTTTCTTTGCCCAAAAGCCCTTAMTCTGCCATGCTTTTTAGATACAAAATCCAAAACTTAAATTAAGATTGTAAAAGATGTAAGATCAATGAAACCAGTATTTTGACAAAATGGTTCTGTGCAGCTTTTATTTTTAAAACACTGCTATTTTTGGTGGCAGGAATTATTTATGTGATTAATTATTTTCTTAGTTACATCACTACACAGCATCCAAGTTTTGTGGCGATCAGTATAAACTAACTGAGGAAGACAAAAAAACCCCACAGTTGTCAGTTTTTCTATATTTTTCTGACTTTAATATGTTTTGATGACTCCATACAACTGAGTACTGCATCACAGACCAAACCACAGCAGAATGTGAGGCTGTGTCAGTTCATGCATCATTTGCAGCTCTAGGCTCTAGCTTTTTTTCATCTGAAGACCCTTTTTAGCCAGCAAAGCAAGTGAGCAGAGCTCATGGATTTGATGGAAATAAAATTACCTTCAAAATCTCAAGCTGTGTTTTATGAAATGCAAAATGAGTTACATGCATTGTAACAGAGCAAAGACATAGAAAAAACTTGTCTTTGCTATTCTGGGGCCTCTTCTTCCCACCTAACTGGGCTCCACTCATCTCTGTCACGAGCAGAAGAGATGCTAAAAGCCTGGGATGCCTCTCTGGTGGAAAATGCATTTCTCTTATCTCTTCCACCTTGAGTTACAGCATACAGATTGTATTGGGAAGTCTCACACAGGTACCTGTTCCTGGTGCTGTCCTGCCTACAGAGACATTCCCGTAMAAGTGCCAAGATCATGCCTTTGAAGTCCAGTGCTGAGACTGGAAATGCAGAAATAGTKAAATGATTTTCATAAAGAGCCCAGACTGCAGCTGGCCAGCAGCAGGACTTCCCCTCAGGAGTGATTCAACAAGAGAACAAGATGGGCCCTTTCTCTACAGCATGTGTAGCTTTTGGCTGAAATTGCAATTGACAGCACAGTCCTCTAGCCTAGGGAATCACAATTTAATTAACAAAAGCAAACCAGTCTCTGGGTGGCAATCACATGCCACCTCCTACATGAACAGGTGACTTTAAACACAAGTTTCCTGTCTTTGTGCAGGAAAGTTCTTTCAATGCCAAGATTTGGACACAAAGCTTTTGAGATGCAAGTCAGTGAAGTATTAAACTAAGTTACTGAACATATGAAAAACAACTTAGTACAAACATTAGGCAGACTTTGAGTATTCTGGATTGATTTTCTAAGTACAAATGCCTTGACTGTTCTTGAGTTTGTCTCAAAAGCTGAAAGTTCCATAAATAAATTTTTATACCTTTGATTACAAATAGTTTTGGTTTTTTTCCTTTTCATAAGCTGCTCCATGAAACTAAACATGCTTGTCTTGCCCTACCAGGTCATGTGGAACAGCAGAATGCACCTTATATATCCTAACACTTGCCAGCATAATCTGCACGTTCTACTAACCTTGCTGTCTTTAATTACACAACAATATCTGGATTTCTGCTTACTGCAGTAGTAAGGCTATCTCTAACTACATCTGCTTACAGCATTTTTCACTGAGGGAAACTATATTGAGCTCACAAGGGCCATTTAGTGGCATATTTGCATGAAGGCTACTTGATGAGGCCCATTGCTTAGTGGGTGTCCTACCCCACACATAAAGGATGGTAGTTTGCCAACTCTCTCCCTTGAAGTGCTTTCCACATAAATTTCTACAGTTACCTTGCACTTAGGTCAGAAGAAATAAATACAATCATGGGAGATTTTTATTTTAAAGCAGGTTATAAAGCTATTGCTGTCAAATCCCTCCCACTGGTGAATAAGGAGACAGGTCAGCTGGCAGATGCTGCACAATGCCTTCAAGGGGCTGTTGTCACATTTTAGTGTATTGCACATAAAACCTGAAGAAAAGGCACTGCAGTCTGAACTACTGGCTGGTGTTAGCTGAGGGTATTCCAGAGGGGGAAGTTGCACCCAACAGATGCTAAAGCATCACTGGCCCAATAGTGCTTCAATTTCTGAAAAGCAYGTTTGCCCTCCCTCCCAATAGCCCCACCCAGGCATCACTGACCAGAACAGCAACTCCAGCACTGATCAGGGAAGCAGAGAATGAGCTTTGACTTCTAGAGCTAAGCCAAGGTTAACCAGATTTACAATAGAACTTAATGTGATTAGTTCATAAATGTGTAAACTGACACTTGTCTGTGGCTGGCTGAAGCAGAGCTGGACTATTCCTTTTTCCTAGGCTACAGCACAATCACCTGGCTACATACAGGAACATTGTACATTATCTGTTCCATCTGGCTACAACACATCACAATTTTCTCTCTCCTGCTGCTACTGGCTGTGGTGAGTGAGACTTACTTGGGAAGATTGGGGGGAAAAAAGAAAGTAGGTTTGCCTACTTTTTATTTCCTAACAGAGAGAATAATATTGTGAGCAGAAGTGGGAAGGTTTTAGGGTGTGCTTCCCTAAAATCCAGGCATTTATTCTCTATAACCTTTGATACAGCAACGAAAGTGCCACCAGAGAAACAAGGTATCTTTAGCTACCAGTTCCTCACTGTGTGCTGTAAGCTTCCAGTAACTGAGATGGATGGACATTTTCCTTTTCAACAAACAAATTAAGAATAATTTTTATGGCAAAGCTTTAAGAGCTGCAGTGGCATAGAAGAATCCCTTTGCTGGTCACTGCCATGCCAATGCACTGAAGCTCCATGTCTATGGAGACAAAAGAGTAAAGAGTAATATGGGAGAGAGAACAAATCATGCATAATCAATTTTAAAGAAAAAATATTAATGTACTCCAGTAGTTGTAACAATTTGCCCATGGAAGYCAACCTAGATCCTTTCATGTTTAGAGGCAGGTAAGAGTACTGTTCAGAGATAGCTTAGCTGTTATTAAGGTACTCATTGAAAGCACCATCTCATTAGATACCATATGTTTAAGAACGAAATTCAGGCATACCTTAGCCCAAAGCTGTTTGGTCTTTTCCTTAGTATAATTGGAAGGAGCTGAATAATCAAAATCATGGTGTCACTGAACACACAAACTTACAAGCCAGACTTTCTGGAAATGAAGGATSATCAAAATATTCCCTTGGCTTTCCAGAGCCAAGGGCCATAACTGCCCTTYTGCAGAGTTAGGAAATTACTCCGTTTTTCTATGCCTTAGGACACTGTCTGTAGAATGCAAACACCTGAGTGATAAAATGACAGACATGAAGATCAAGATGTTCAGATCATTGGGGCATCTGAGCAGACCTTTAGGAAGCTCACATACTCTGCTGCCTGGTGCAGTAGGAGAATAAATGGGGCACTCTGCAGTTTGACCTGGGGCAAGGTGGTTTTTGTTGACTTTCTCACAGTGAACCTGTAACACTTAGGAGCTGTTTAATCATGCACTTGAAGACCTTTCCCACCTTCCATGTTTATGTTGGATTAACCACATATATTGAAGCACAATCCTTTGTAGTGTCAAGACTATATTGAACTGCTGGAGAGCTAAAAGGCAACAAAACAAAATCTGAGAAGAGCATTTGTTTTGCAAAAAGTAATTTGTTAGGTTCTTTTCAGCAACATAAAACTCTGCCTTTTCAACACCACATGGGACTGTAAGAAAATGCCAAGAGAAAATCTGAAGAGTTATCATAAATAAAGCACTTGTCATATTGCCCATAAGTGCAGAGGTCTCTCTACTTTGTTATGCTCCAGTAATGGGCATAATGGTTTTATTTGCATAAAACCCAGATCCTATTATACCGTAGCTGCTTCTTCTTAAGCTCTTAAAATTATACTGGCTTCCTGAACTATCATGTTCAGAGCTGTCTGAAAAAAATCCAAACCAAAACACAAACATTTGTTATCTTTTTATGAAGTGAATTATTTGCATAATGCATTTAGACTGGGAACAAAAAAAATATTTAGAGTAAAAGACATTTCTTCCTGCAGAATTGAACTCATTGGAGTGTCTAACCAAGAAAAAAAATGCATTTCTGCTGCTGCTTAATGGACATTACCAACAGGCAGTACAGATACCATGGGTCCCTAAAAGATGGAGAACTAAAATTAGTCACCTTCATAAAGTTATGMTCAGGAAGGATTATCTGGGAAAAAAATAGTCTTTTTTTTCCCTGAGGGAGATTTTCATG
The DNA here is from genome assembly GCA_014549065.1 of Cardinalis cardinalis. NCBI lineage: Eukaryota > Metazoa > Chordata > Aves > Passeriformes > Cardinalidae > Cardinalis > Cardinalis cardinalis. The sequence goes on from JACDOX010000017.1 coordinate 4,836,390, forward strand.
TGGTCTTATTAATAGGAGAAGAAAATAAAAAATATTCTATTTCCATAATTCATCTACTCACATTGCAGTCCAGCAAGCAGCACTGTGGAACTCAGAAGAGAAATAACAGTAGCTGAGGCTGTTGGAATACTCTCCATAGGGCCTACATCACTACATTTTAGGAATATAGGAAGCATGTTATTTACTGGATATCCCAAAGCACACATTATGTTTGTACAGCATAAAGAATTAGAGGCTCTACATCAKAGTTCATCCAGCTTAAGATATTTTGAGTAATTCCCCCTTACCTTGTGTCAAGAGATGCATCTGATACAGTAAGTGGCCCATGAAATCACTGTCATCCTTTTAACCACTCATACATATTTGCAGCAATTTTTCCCAGCTGTATTCCCTTCCCAGACTTCTCTAAAATGGCTGAAGAGTTCAAACTATAATTAGCTGAATTCATTTTGAACTCTGTAGCTCCTCTGCTCATAGAATAATCCTTCACAGAGCAAGGAAATACCTAATGAGGATGAGAGACTGCTGAGGACAGCTCTTGGACAGTTGCCATCCTAGTCTAGAGGAGCAGGAATTTGGTCAAAGATTTCTCATTCCCTTGTCATCCAGCGATGCAGAAAGGAATAAACCCCACTGGAGTCACTGAAATTTGGCTAAACTTAAAACTTCTAGATATTATTATCACGTTCTGGTAAGGTGGAAGAAGATGAAAMTACAACAATGAATATACAGAGCACAGGTATCAGGGCTGGTAACTCCTTCTCCACATAGCACAGAATGCATGGCTGTCCTCTTCAACAGCTCGCTCAGCAAAGAGCTTCTCTACTATTTTTTGTTTGCTTGCTTTTATAAGAATTCAAAGGAAGCAGTATGTATACTACTCTTTTTATATCATGCTCTTGAACTCCATGGGCATTTACTGTTGACTGTCTCAGAGAGAGCTATCTGCCCTGTGAAAGCCTTGAAACAAACCCAAAATACAGTTGAACAGTGGCAGAGATGCAAGGACRCCACAGCTTGAATTGACTAGAGGTAACTGAATAAAAAGGCTGTATTTCAAAGCCAGTGCAGTTTACTGATTGGTCTTAAAATCTCAAAGCTCTCTCAGAATCTCTGTGGAGTTATTTCAACAAGCTCAGGGCTCTTTTCCAAGTAAGGTATTCAAATCACAAAAAAGGCTAAGAACAGCTATCACAGTAGGCATTGACATCTTGTCAGCAGCTCTGACCAGTCAGAACAGGAATGAATGAATTGCTTTCTCACCCCTGTAGACAGCTTGCGGCAGGGTGAGGGGAGACTGACCTAGAAAAGCATTTCTTCTGTGTGTGGTTTGGGGGTCACTGGCACAGATGGCAGGGATACACAACATGAAAACAGAGGAAAGCAACCACAATGCATTTTCTCACCTCAAAAAAAAAAAACAAAAAACCAGAGAGCAACCTGATCAAAACAAAAACACAACAACAAAAAATCCAAAAACAAAACAAAAAAAATCCACAAAAGAATCCCCAACAAAAAACTAAACAAAAAACCAAACAAACACCAAAAAAGCCCCCCAAAAACAACTCCTGCTGATCACTGAGCTGCCTGCCCTCCCTTCCCTCTACCCTCCTCTCCAGTAGGATTACATGGCAGAAAATGTGCCATTTCATTTCCTGTATTTTCATACACTGTCAAATGCTAAGGCTGGAATATTCTGTTAGCCTTAAAGCTTCTATTATTCATTATCTAAATGATCCCATCTTTTTATGATCAAACTGCAACACAGGCTCACATCTTGATCCCACTGTACTGAAAAGCAGGAAAGGCATCCCTAGATTTCACAAAGCAAGGAGACAACATGATTCAGTTTGTAGGACTGAAACACTCATGACACAGAAGATTTTAATCAGTCCAAGCACAGCACTGTTCAGGAATTTTTTTAATCACATTTTCACAACACTTCTGTGATTTAGTAGCCCAGTTTCTAAATCTCACTAAACCTCATGGAGGCTTATGAAATAGTRACAACTTGCAAACCAAACTAAAACATTAGATGCTACGTAAAGCAGCTATCGATAGTCTTTTAATTGTCAAAACCATTTAAATTAATACACTCCTGTTCAGGCTTTCAAGACCATTAATAGTAAGCTCCTACTCATTTCCAGATTCTGAATTTAAATTCTTGGRATTTTCATCTACATTTTCACTTGGCTTTGAAGCACACACTATCAGAGTTATATCACACACCTGTGGGCTCTGAAACACCCTTTAGCACTGTTCTTCTTTACATATTTGCTATGTGATATTGGAGACAGGGTTAGTGGTTTAGTGACTCATGCTTCAAGTGGTTGAGATTAACAAAATCACAGCATTAATTATATTGGGAAAGACCTCTAATGCCACCATGGCACTGAGTGCCACGTCCAGTCTTCCCTTTAACACCTCAGGAATGGAGACTCCACCACCTTCCTGGGCAGCCCATTCCCATATCTCATCACCCTTTCTGTGAAGAATGTTCTACCTGAGTACTGGAAGCTTACTGATTTCTACTGGGCTCTTGATCTTTAGATGTGTCCTCTTTGAATTTTTAAAATTTGGATGTAAAGCATTTTATAAAAGACTTGCTCAATAGCATCAAAGGTAACTGCATAAGGAAATTAAATACAAAATAATTTCCTTTGCTATTTTGAGCAATTACTGAGGTTTTATGCAAACTCACTACAATGTATATGCCATTGAAGAACTTTCACGTGCTAACTTTGATTTTCATTATGTCTGTAAGGCTTATATTAGATATGTGGGGGGCTGAGATTTTTTTTAGTTTGGTAACCTTGTTGCTTCTCATTCAAGCCATGATCCTAATACATGTTTAATGCCCAAGTCCAATCCATCAGCCCAGCAAACATCGTTACTGCCCGAGATCAGGTTCAAGTTACCGTATAATCAGGCTGGTGTGCAGCTGAGGAACAGCAACACAGCAGAAAACAGCAGGAACAACTACAAATGCCTTTCAGCTGGTGTGACAGCAAGTGCTTCTCRGGTATGCCAGGGCAAAGACAAATARTGGCAGCCAAACCAAGTGGTGGAAAAGCTGGGAAAGTTTATATGAAGGATGCTGAACACCAAAGCAAAAGCTTTGCTGGGAGATGGAAAAGAGTAAACCTCTCTGCATGCAGGAGGCTAACACAGGAATACACAGGCAGGCTGTTGATGGGAAGCRTCTGGCTACATCAACAACAAATGCTGGGTGGTGTACCACAAAAGAGCCATTTAAATGGCAGCCTGTCCTCCTCTTCATCAGACTGCAGCTTGGATAACTAGGATAACTGCTGACCTTCTTTCTAGTTTCACGTTGGAGTGAGGCTGGGCATATCCCTCTCTTGCAAATGGTGCAAAATGGCAATTGCAAAGTACAACTGGCAGTGCTGAAAAACAGCACATCAATCAGAGGCCTTTAGTAACAGGATAGGAATCACCTCCCAGCAAGGGGTCTGAATAAATTTCTAACTGATTACTATCGCAGCTTAGTTGCCTGCCCTTAGAGAAAACCACAGAAAATATGTCCATTCTTCTGCATAGGCAGAAGTTTTATAACCCTTGAAAATGCTTCAGAAGAAAAAGTTTCTCCTTCATTGGTACCTGAATCTCCAAATAAATCCACAGCACTCACAGCCAGGTGCTGTGAGYGGACGGTCCAAGGCTAGATTTATGCTACCTGTTAGGGCTGCAAGTACTGCCAGGCACAGTCAGCTGTAGCAATACCCAGAAGAAAATGATGCCTACTTCAGCCTGGACAAATCCTGGAAATAGGAGGATATCCAAATGGTAGATCCAATGGTTTGTAGTCTAAGCAAATTCAAATCAAATGTACTTAAGGATAAACCCAAAAGCTGAAAATACACAGTGCTCAGAGATATCATTTACCAGGGAGTTCAGACATCAATTAGAAAAGGTCAGGTCAAAAACCTCTTCAGGCTGGGTTTTGCTGTGGAGGTGCCAGCTGACCATTTAAGCAAGGGAGRACACAGAAAGCTCATGCTGTTTGGTGCTCTCAAATGAAGAGGGACAGCAACACCCTGGCTGTCAAAAGGGAAGCATGAAGACTAGATGCTGCATGATGTAAAGTAACACAAAACATCTCAATCAGAAATGTCCATCTTAGTTTGCAAAAAGCTTTCTCCTATGAAAAGCTGTCTCATATCATGCTCTCTTGTTTAGGGTATTGTGTTACTGTCATGCAAGAGAACAGACAAGTAAGAATATATGCTGTGGGTTGTGTTAACCATATTGTCTATGATTTTGGTTGGTTTTTGTTTAAATAAATAGCCTCCAAATACAAAAGTGAGCTCCTCTTTCTGGTTGTTGAGACTTTTTTTCTATCTTTTTAGACCTAAAAATCTTCTTTAATTAGACCTAGAAATCTTTCTTTCCTTTTCCAAAGTGGAAAGGTACTGAATTTCCCTCCACTAAATTAGAAACCCAAGTYGCAGCTGAGAAGCATTTAATACTCTGTCCTGCAGGGTACTGTACATTCACCTCAATATACACGGACCAAAAATACAGCAGCCTGTATGTTTGCATCAGGTGATGCCAGCAACAGCTGTGGGGCATCACTCAGGAGCATGGTGCAAGTCACCACTCCAGAAGAATTRTAATCATGGAGCAGCAACACAGACCTCATTCACACTCCACATGTTCCAACAAGATATTGATTGCTTAGCTTGGACAACACCTCTAAGATTGTTGAATACAAAATCTTCAGGTTTTCCATGCTAAAATAGAACCCCACGGCTCAGGGATTCAGATGCCTACAAATCCATCACTGGAGAGTGACTGCTAGATGCAGACACCAGAAGRAAGCCCCTTCTACAGTTCACAGAGTGTCAGAAGGTACGTAAATAAGATAAAAACAATTAAGTCACCATGAATAATGTGATTTCTGTGACACGCTACTTGCATAATTAAGTACAGATGCCTGTGGAATCTTTCTATTTAAGGACTGCTTTTAACTCTGCACAAAAATATCAGCGTTAGGTTAAAAAATAACAAGACAAACTTCACACCTTCATGCTTCTTCTGAAAACCACATGTATGTAGTTAAGAAAAAAACACATAGAAAACATGAGGYTTTGAATACAAGATATTTCAACACCCTAGATTCATGACAGTATATGTTTGGATAAGAACGAAAAATTGATAATATTTAGAATATRAACAATAAAAGTACTTACCTACACAGTGAAAGAATTTATTTCCATATATTACACAGATGCTTATAAAGAAAGAAAGCAACTAAGAGATTAGCCCGAAATATTTTAAAGAAGCATTTAAGAAAATTTCCCTGTATGAGACTAAGAATGTTCCTAGGAAAWAAGAGATGGAGATGTGGCAGATGGGTTCAAGTTCACTGTAAATTTAGAGAAATGGCTGCTAAGAATAAGATGCCCCTTAACTCTRATGACACTGACCATTGCTGTGGAAGTCCCCAGCTAGAACAAGTAATTTGCATCAAATTATTTTTCTATTTGTAGATGRCCTTAAGAAGTTTAAAATATTCTAATACATCATAATTTAATTATTTGAAGACCCATTGCTACAAATAATCTTCCATGATGGGATTATTGATGAGCCCTTCATCTTGAGTATATAAAGCAAAAATCAAGCATTGCCATTTAACTTAGATTTTTGTGTTGTATTTTTTTATATACTTATAAGAATAATCATTAAAATTTGTCTTCTGATTAAAGACATCTGCATAAACTCATAATGTGATTTTTGAAAATATTCTTCATGTACATAAATCTAATGCTCTGTACAGATATTTTTATACACTAAAATATTCATAGAAACCAAAAAAATGAATGGTCTGAATTAAATGTTGAGCTTTTTTCTTTAATACTCTTTTATTCCAGTGACTCCAAGTGAAGTTTTCTGAGATATTATAACTATACTTTGCTAGCAAAAGCCCATGATGCCCCATCAGGACAGGAYAGCAGCTCTGCCAGGATAGTGCTGTATTTTTTCCAAAGCCCATCCTCCCAGGTTATGGGTGCAGCCAAATTCTTTCACCKGGGACATTCTGTGAAGTTTTGCTGTGATCACTATAGGTCATAACTGCACAGGAAAGGATGAAACCCCTATTCCAAAGATATGGTGAAACAGGGTTTGTTTCTAATAAGAACTCAAGCCAGGCTGCATGTGATCCCTTGCAGAGGACTAATGTTCTGAGTACTAGCAAGAGATGATTGTACCTTTAAACATCCTCACTGTGCAAACAAGCAGATCTAATTGTCTTTTTTTCTCAACAGGGACAGACAAAATGGGCATCTGTAATTATCCTTTTAAATTGTCCAGACTAGTATGATACCTAGGCAAAAAAAATTACAGACCTAAATATTGTCCCCTACATTACATGAAACTTAGTTGACTTTTCCCTGAAATTGTCCTTATCACCAATCACACYAGAGCTGAATCTACTGAGCATTCTCCCTAACATCATGTGCAAAGAGAYTGTCAGCTTCCCATCACTGTGGGTATAGATATGTGGATAGAAAGGCTATAATCCTCCATAATAAAAAATGCATTTGATTTTTCCCATGAATCTCAGAGAATCTTYGTGCCAATGCTGCGAATGAAAGCTATCACAGTGAAAGCCTGACAGTCCCACCATGAATTAATTGTATCTCATTCTTATTAGCCTAGAAATATCTCAGGTCAGATCCTTAGTAAGACAAGAAAACATTGCAAATATAGCTAAGCAGAACTGRCCCTCCAGGCTGTTGTCACTGTGCTCCTCAGGCAGATGCTCTTGTTGCACAGAATTTGGGGAAGGTGGGTTGGGTTGCATCATYTTTTGGGCCAGCAAAGGAATCCTCTGAACCTTTGCTCTTACACTTGTCCCCCCTACARGTTTTCCTTCCCTGCTGCAGCTCATTTTACCCTGTGTCTCACTAAAGTTGGTACTCAGTCACCACAGATATAAGGATACGCTCTGAAGTCAATCAGGATGTCAGGAAAACACCCACAGCAAACAGTGCTCTAGGAAATCAGCAATGGTTTAAGATGATGCTGCGAGACAAACAAAAATCTAGACAGTTCAAAAAAGAAGAAAACCTGCCCCCTGCCCCTAACATTTGAGGTGATATTTCCTCCTTGCTCACTGCTAAGCCCATCTGCTGATATATGCAATCTTTTTTAAGTCCCCTGTTTAAGAGATCTTCTGCAATCATTTCCATGGCAACTAATTTTCATGTCACAAATAGAAAGCAATGCAGGTTCAAGAGGTGAAAAATCAGAGGCATATTGAGATAAACTTTAAAAAGGTAGAATCATGCACCAGCAAAATCAGGTAAAAAAGAAAAAATTATGTCGGTTTAAATCAACCATTTGCTACGTTATTGATTAAGTTTGCTGTGACATAGGAGTGCTTTTTGCCAGCTAAACTATGCAATCCCTGGTGTGACTCTAGTGTGARATGTAAACTTGGCAATGCCTGAATGTGAAACCTGTGGGCACAGACATGGCAGCAAGGAGGGCAGTTTTCCTGCAGGGATTCCAAMGTGGATGTGGCCCCATGGAGCACCAAGCCTCAGGCTCTGCTCCGTCCTGCTGTGCTCACTGCACATGGTGGTGACAGTGCTTCTCCCAGCACCTCAGCAAACATTCACTCTTTGAGCCCAAAAAGGAATCCAGGTGTGACAGCTTCTCCATTGCTGAACCCTGGATGCCCAGCAGTAAAACACTGTAGTAACATCAGCTTAATTTCTAAGGGAAAGTTATTTTCYGTATGGTTTACTCTTGAGCAGACTTGGTACAGGAAATAATTATGGAGCTCTCACACAGCAGGTTTAGTTTTTCAGAGAAATTCTCTCCAGAAAGCCCAACAATGCTGAATAACCTACCCAAAAATGCCTGCAGGTAGTCAAAACTTCGCTARGCAAGGGCCCTGAGCATCAGAAACTGGACACATGCTGAGCAGGAGGGTGGATTGCAGCTCTCTGGGTTTCTCTCATAAGAGTGAAGTTTTGCAATTCTATGAATTTCAGTGTGTTGGTGTCTCATTAAGCACAAATCTGATTTGCCCACTGAGATGCAGGACCAAAATGAAAGGAACAGAGCTGAAACTCATTCCCACAGTGCTACATCAGTGCAGGAATTATAAAAATGTTTTAGAAATACGCTTCTGTTWTGTGATTTATGTTGGTATTTCTCTACCTTAAGTGAATCACATTATCTCACTTTGGGTCTATATCAGACCAAGGCAACTTTATTATATATTAGGTATTTCTCTCACTATTTTTTTTTCCCAGAGAGAAGGCCAGAAAGTTGCATGCGATCACATCTCCGGGGCAATACCATGTTTCTAGAAAATTCATCATATTCAGATATTTGTGTCCTCTGTTATACAAGGAGAGTAAGTTTACAGAAACAGATCATCAGGAAACCTTAAACTGCTAACTAGGACAGACAGACATGTTGCTGACCTCAGGAACTGCTGATGTAGCTAGCAGGAAGATGTTTGACAGAAGAACCAAGAGAAATAACAGTAATAAAGAATTTGAATTTTCTGAAGGAATGATTTCTTTGCATTCCTTTCATGTGCAGTAGGCAGCTCAAATGACTTCCTGGTGGCTTAATATGTTTAAGTCACACCTCCTGCTTTAAGCTGACATATTTAATTATCAATGGAATGCATTTCTTGCATATGGACTAATTAGGCACTTGTGGGCCTCTTACCACGAAATTATTATTTTAAATCACAGAATCAGCTGGGAAAAAGCTTAGAGAGATAAGAAATTATGACTGACCAGAATCTATGTGARAGGGAAGTAAATCCTGAATTAGTCACATAAACCTAATTCAGAAGATTGAACACTTCCTAAATTTATTATGAGATTAGTATTCACTTACAGAAASTAGAAGAGTAAAATCTTAGAAAAATATTAGAGATGCAGGGGAAGGCAAGTTGTAAAACACAAGCTACTGCAACAGTCTTTCTTCTCATTCCTGACTGCCCACAAAAAGCAGAGAAAGATTGCCATGTGGAAGCAAAGAAGAAAAAACCCAAACCCACAAAACCCCAAAACCCCAACAAACTCAGATAAGGCAATCTCCTGCAAGTATAARTGTCAGAAGCTCAGCATAATATTCCACATCAGAATCCAGTATTTAATTTCTTGAGAAGTCAAGGTGGATTTCATAGTAAGAGTTGTGGCTTGGCCATTAAGTCACAGGAACTGTAAGGCTACAATGTGCCCCAAGGCAGAAGCATTTCTCAGCTGTCACCACCGTGTTCTTCCTCCACAACCCATCCCACAAGCAAGCTGCTAATCTAAAATGACTTTAAGACACAGCATTTGTCTAAACACATCACCTAACTGAAGCCATTTAAATCCAAGTTTAGCACCTCTCAAATGCACAAAGCCAAATCTAATAAAGGCCTGGAAAGAGGTTTTACCAACTCAAATTTGAAAAATGCATAGAGGAAGATATTTACTTTTCATTTTATCTCAAATGAAGGAGCCTAATTCCATTATGGCACACAGAAGAGGATGAAACAAAGTCACAGACACATCTAATCTATTTAAAGCATAACTACATGCAAACTTGGGAGTAAGGTGGAAGTGGCACTGYAGGAAATGCAGTCACTGCCCACCTTTAGATATGGTACCAATTAAAGTCTAGAAACAAAAGAAAAAAATCTAGCAGCAAACTGATTCACTCAGTACTGAGAMACTGCACGAGAAGTCTTTAATCTCCAAATAGCTGTGACCAAAACTCATTAGGAGATGGCAATCCTTAGCAAAGAACAGAAAAATCTTAGTCTTTATTTTGTTAGAGAAAGCATCAGATCACGGAGAGGATCAAATCAGCATCTTAAAATGGCTCACTCCCAAAGTCTGAGCAGAAATAAATTGGAAAAGCATTTAGAAGAACTACTTTTTGAATTTATTTTGATATCAAGATCATTGAACCSAAGCACTTCCTTTAAAGTAATTAAAAGCAAAATTAATAGCACATTTAAAAAAGCATTTAAACTTGAGTTGCTGAAATATTGTTGAATATTTCTGAATCATCTTCAGGAAAACACATGGCTAAAATCTGCTGCAAGTGATAAAAATGACACCAAGAAAAGAGGCTACTTTACAGATCCAGCATTTCTGAAAAATCTAGTTGTTGAATTACTTGTTTTTCAAATAAGTTGGGTAGGCTTTGGGGTGTTTGTTGCATTTTCTCTTTTTTTGTTTGGGGTTTTTTTGCTTTGGGTTGGTTTTTTGGTTTTGTTTTTATTTTCATTGAGGGAAAGTCAGAGAAGGCAGAAAATCTGTTTGCCTTCAAGTACCAGACCTGGTAATGGGCAATTATTCTGTATCCTCTGMGAAGGCCTGTGCTGTTAAACCACTGTGGTTTTATGGTGGAGAAAACTCAGGGCAGAGTCTGCTTTACTGATGATGATTGTCTTGTCATCATTGAAAACCTCATCCTGAACGATATTGTTTAACTCAATAATTGGATGATTATAAATTCAAACCTGTCTGTTATAAAAAATAACCACTACAATTCCAGTAGTTACACAAATGATAATTCAGCACTAAGTTTCAGGAGACCAAAAAATTTTAGCTATTGAAATAGATTTCTCCAACACCTTTAATGTGAGCTTTTGCTACTGATTCCATCTCAGGAAAAGTTCAAAGTCCTGTTTTGACTGCTTGACTGACTACATTGTGATTCATTGGCTCCATACACTTTCGAAGATGTCAAAAGCTGATGCTAMATGTAAAATTCTGGGCACAATCTTGCTTTACTTTTCTCTTTATGCATCCGTCTTTGCTTAGCAAGAAAAGGTTCAAGTGTCTTCYGTGACAGGAGTGAGGGAATGGTTATGGAAAAGTCAGCATAAAAGGATGGGCAAAAAATATTTCCAACAGTGTCCTGGAAGCAATAATAATTAATTTGGCTACTTGTACCTTGGCATCCTCTRTTCACCATATGCCAGCTTGAAGAAATGCTTGCCAAGCCTATATTCTATTTTACCCACTGCTCAAAAAAAAAAGTTTAATATGTATCCAGTCTTCTCCCATAAGAAAAGTGTCATGAATACCTAAAAAATTATGTCAATTTTTAAGAGACTATCAAAACCAAATCCACTGATTTAAAAACCAGTTTGTGTGTTACAACATCTAAATGTCATTTAGATTATTTCTTGCTAGCTGACAAAAAAGAAAAATTGGAATGGTTTAAAAAGCCACATTCAATTATTATTTCCTTAACCATGAATCTCAAAATACCACTTTTATCAGTCACCAGAGTCCAGAAAAGATTCAAATATTGCTTTGTGGGTTTGGGTTTTTTTAGGCTATATTAAATTCTCTATTTTCAGTTTTAGACAATGTGATTTTTATGAGCCTGTCTCCCAGTAACAGATTCAGTCCCTGCCTTGCCAGCTCATGACATGGCATAACTGGGAAAAAATTTTGTAGAAAAAATAGTGACCAAAGAAGAATTCTCTATCCCCTTTACAGAGCCTGTGTTCATGCCCTGGCTAAGACCCTCCCTTGCGAACCCAGATTGTGCTGCATCTTTCCAGTTCACAGTACTTTCTACAGGGTTCAATTCCAATTCAGGGTACCTGCTCTGAGCAATTCTCCTTGCTTTTGAGACCAAGGAAACAATGCTGACCTTATATCTACAGCCATTTCTCATTTTAATTAGTACATTTTTATATTAGACATCTGTGGCAATCTTATTTCTCCACATTTTGTTCTTCAGTTCACAGTATAGGTCCTGTGCACTGAACTTGAGCACTACAGGTGGGAAAATAAGACACACTGAGCTATTCAGAGTGCAGACAGACATGCAGACCTCATTATTACTGCTCTTAATCCTCTCTTCTCATTCTAATGACTGTGACATTTAACAGGACATGGGAAACAATTTGGTTGGTGCACAGCCTCTAACTGCACATCAATATTCCGCTGGTTGGGAGACCTTGGTTTAACTTTGCTCACCTTCTTTGGGTCATTATAACCCATACACTGAACCAAATGTACAAAAGCCCCAGAGTCATAACCATGCTCTGCTTTTTCTTCTTGTTGTGCCCATGACCCCAACAGCAGTGATAATAACCCCTGCTACAAACATCTATTATGTGTATTCAGTGTGCTTAAAATAGCGTCTTGACCAGTCAATAGATCATACTTGACACAGAGGAGAAATAAAAAGTAGAGGGAATTTACAGAAACATCACACCTTCCTCTTTAGAGGCAGACAATGAGCRGGATTCAGTTTGACGCTTCCATACWGGGCAATTAATAGTAAAACCAGACTGGCTGAGCCAAGCAAAAGGTCAAGTGTCCTTGGAAAAAAGATGATTGTGAAAGAAGATAAGAAACAAAAAAGAAGCCAGGTGGAAGACCTCAAAATGCCACTGTAAAGCAGAATGCAAGGAGAAGTATAACCCTGATGGTCCCACAATGCCACCTAGCACATAATGTAAGGGGTAATCCTGGCACTGCATCCTGACACCTGCTGTGGTAAATTTCAGCACAGCAAAACTATGTTTGCTTACAAATATATCCTGTGAGGGGAAATAAAAACAATTTAAAAACACCACAGTGGCCTTGAGCTGCTGTAGTCTCATACAGTAGGTGAGCACAGCAATGCAATCTCACACCCTGTCCTTTGATGAGACTGTTGTATGCTCCCTTGTGAACAAAGGAGAGAAACAACTGAGGTCTCAAAATAAACAAAGTCCTTAAATGAAGGCCTYAATTGCATCTCAGAATAAACTCGATGTCAGGAGTCAATGGACAGACTAATGAACCTTATAAGACCTTAATRTGGTCTGTCTAGAAAGCTAATTTTGTGACAGAACATTTGTTGGCAGTTTCTTTGAAAAGGCTGYCACTGTCACAAACATGCAGGTTTATCAACTCCATGGCTGGGTACCCATCTACCTGCTGCCCTGGAGCCCTGAGAGCTTTCAGAGCTTGGATGGGCACTGATACTGACACTAGAGGAAGGGTGGCACCTCCAGGGAGGTTATGAGATGGAAAAACAGAAATAGAAAAGCCCTGTGCTATTAGGCTATAAAACAAGAAAAGATCACCAGAAAAACAGTGGGACAAACTAAAACAGGCCAAAGGAGAATAAACTGTCTTCTCAGAAGGTATCAAAGCAAGGTTTTTCAGAAAACTGAGGCATGATGCATGAATGAAGATTTGTCAATTGGAAGGAAAAACAAAGCTCTTRTGGAAAAACAGCTACTAAGAAAACCAAATTTGTACACCATGTATGATACTGACTTCATTCTTAATGGAAACTGAGTTTATAAGAAAACCAAGSTATCTTCCCCTCCAAACTGGATGAAAATCTAATAAACAGACATGCACATGGCACTTATAGTTCCATGTACACTTGCAATGCAGCAAAACAAAAAAAAATTCTGTTCAGGTAAAACAGTAGTTACATTCTATATGAATAAGCATAAAATCCAGATTCAAGAACATGAATCATTGTCAACCTAGACAGGAGAAAAATACCCTGAAATATGAAAAACACATTTTAGATATTTCCGAGTATTTCTTTTTCTGTTTTTATGTTTCATTTATTTATATATCTTTTAGCATGCAGGCTGCCCTRCAATGTAGTAATTTATATCTGGGTATCTGCTCCCATATTCAGTTACCTGAACAGCTGTAGTTAAGATACTTTATCTTCCTTTAATGTAAAACAAATTAAACAAAAGCCTTTGATCTAAATACAGATTTTACTACATATAGCTAGTCTGCAGAATATAAACATTAAACACATCTTTGTTTTTGAAGCCTACCAAGAGGGGATTTTTCTATTAAWATCTTCTGCTATGCCCTTCTGTTAGTTCTTTTTATGCTGTRARCCCAAATKTTATATATCCCAATAACTACTTTCTTATGGAAGAACCTTGACTATTGCTGTAGAAGACTCAAATCCTCCGTAGAATTTTTAAGTCAATGCCTAGATCTTGCAAYGGGGAAATTAGGCTTGATTTGGTTCTATGCATTCATTAGCATGTAGTCATTGTGGACACCTGCCTTTCTTGGATTTTGATTTTTTGTTTTTCCTTTTTTCAGGGTTTTTGGTTTGTTTTAGGGGGTGTTTTGGGTTGGAGTTGTTGTTGCTGAGGTGTTTGTGTCTGAGCTTTTTTCTGTTCAGGTTTTTTTGCTTATATCAAGCTATCTCCATGAGCCTGCTGCCATACAATTCAATACAAAGCAATTTAGGCTGGAATTAGATTTCAGGTACACTAATTTATGCTAAGGTGGTGTTTCTTTCCTGACAAACAGGCATGTCTGCAGAGGCACAGCATGTGCCATCTACTGGGCAGCTCCATGTTGCCCTTGGTGCATCTCAGAGAGGAGCAGGTCTTTTGCCCACCAAGCAAAGGAGAACAGTTTCATGCTGTTCTGCTGTACTTGATATTTGGGCTCAGTAGCCTGACTCCTGCACCTTGTTAGAGATGAAATCAAGGTACAATAAGACCTTGGATGTGAATCATGAATCTCTCCCCTAGCTTATTTGAGTGATACCAGCTCTTGCTTGGCATCTGATGCCATTTTGCTGCTATCTCTCAGCAGTTTTTGAGTGGTGAAGGAGCAGACTGGTTTATCACCCTGCATGGACACTGGCAATTAGTCATAAAGTGAGCTCAAGTATCCMCCAAAGTCCAGCTTCCACAATGGATTAAATAGCATAACAGAGAGGATTTACAAGATACMGAAGAACACTTTTAGGCAGCATACTGAACCTTGTCTAGGCTGCTACAGTAATATTTTACACCAGTTTTATTTATTACAGACKGTTTCAATGCCCTTAAATTAAGGAGGCATCTTCCTGCTTCTTATTGGCATAACTCAGCCACACAAGTGGCTGAGAGTTAGGTACAATCCCAGCAATAGGCACTGGCTACTCAGAACGGCAAACCCTACAGAGGCAGCATTTATCTCCCGACCATGTCCTCCTGTACCAGTGCAGGACCAGATCCCTGGGATTCTTYTGATTTTTATTCAAGAATGTTTGCAGCTTTAGAGGTGAAATTCCACAATACATGCTCCAAGAGCAACAGCACCAAGCAATTTTGACAGAACCCATTATTAGTTGCAAAATCCTAACTGAAAGAATACCTGCCCTAATCTTTAATTTTCCAGATGTTAAAACTTGCTATGTGCTTCCTCTTCACCATTCAAATTCCCTAAGAAAGCTATTCCCAGTAGAAGTGCCTAGTAAAAAGCTATTTTACATTTTCTTTAAAAACCAGGGAATGTGACACATTTTCCCTGTAGGGCTGCATCCACCAGGTGTTCCCAAGGCCACTGGAAGGAGAGAGGCGGCAGCCCAGCCATTTTAACCTACATTTCTTTCTTGCTCCACAGCATCCAGGTAGTGGGGACAGTTTGCAACACGGACTTCTGCTTCCCACACATCAAAAGATTTCCTTTTCCTCCTGAGGTCCTAGACAAGATGACCATACCCAAAATTCCACAAAATAATTGAAATATAAAGATCTGGGGACATCCCAAGGACTCCTGACACAGGATCATACAAAAAATGAAACCATTCCTTAGCTGCAGGTACAAATGAGCCTTTTCACAGAAGAGACAAGCAACACCAAGATTATTTATCAACTAGATAGGTAGGAAACAAGGAGGACTAGGGGAGAAAGGGACATGTGATGYCAAGTAGTATTGCCACTCTGAAGTTCCTTCTCCTTTCTGACTTTTCTGTCTATTTTTCAATATATATTTTTATTAGGTACTAAGGTCATGGTACAGCTCACATAAAACTTGCAGATCTTGCAAACAAGGACACAGTGCCTGCTGYTCCACATAAACTGAAGGTTAATTGGGACTGAGGTGAAGCAATGCAACAGTGCTAATAAAAAGGTTTGTGTTTTTTCTACATTTTATTCTTAAGTACACRTTCAAAAAAACCTAAAAAGCATCAAAATTATCGTTATGGTTCTGCAAGTATAACTATTTAATACAGAATGTCATGATAGCCTGTATTTTCTTAAAACAGCTAGCTTAGGAGTGCTGAAACTTCAGAAAAGCATATCACATTTTACCAGAAAGTAGGGAAAATAGTACCAGAGGAAAAAAAGGGAGTGTGACCAGAGTCTAGCCAAAAAGAAAAAATGGCACTKTTTAAAACATTCTCATTAATTCTGAGAATTTTCTTCCTGCAATAAATATAATAAAAAAATAACTTGCATGCTTCTCTAGTAAAGAAATCCAAACATTTTAAGYTTCTAATTGAAGTTCCTGGAGTTGCACAATCCTAGAAGGCCTATTCTCCATCTCAGAAGATTTCATGCTGACAGAATTGCTTCTGATCYTGACTGGGCACATGAAACAGGCATTATGTTATTTACTTTTGTCATCTTATTTAGCTAAAGGGACGACAACTGTTGGCTGAGAGGATTTATCACYGTATTCTGAAAAATGTGCCTTTTAATTACATTTTTCAACAAGTCTCACAATGTATTTTTCCCCTTTGTCCTTGAGCCCAATGCAGTTAATGGTCTGTTCCTCACATCTGTAGCTACATTACTGAATGAACTCTGTAAGTGACAGCACCTACTGGATAGTCACCSTACCTCAGCATAACACACGGAATTGTGGAAAAAAAGGAGCAATTCTGGGGATGCAACTGACTGCTGAAACAATGGCAGCTGGCCAAGATGAAAACCACTACATAAACAGCTTCACAATTTCAACACCAAGTAGTATTTGGTCATTTAGTTCCACTACTTTCTGTTCTTTATGTTATATTAGCAGCTGAGTTCTTGGAAAGGCCTGCTGAGTGATTTCCAAGGAGGAATTGCAAAACAAACAATAAGAAGAGGACAGCAACAATCACTATTGACTTCTCCCTCCCACCCCTATGATTTTGCCAGGATCAATACCTTGATAATAGGGGCTGCTTTAACAAAAAATATACAATCAGAAGGCTAGGAAACAATCGTATTTCATGGCCTGCATTCCTAATTCTGAAAGAAAAGCATTTGGGTATAAATCAGTAATCAAAAGAACAAAGGCATATGCCATAATAAAGTAAGAGGAAAAACAAAACATTGGAAGAAAAGTGGTGTGTTGTACATATATTTCACTTTSAGTTCACTCTCTCTTTCCTTCTCATTTCTCCAATGACAAATGTTTGATACACATGGCAAAATGTGTTTCACTAAAACAACCCTTTCCTGCTGGCTTTTCCATTAGTTCTATCTATGAGTCATGTCTAGTTCAGATTTTCAGTAACACTGAGGAAGACCCAGGGGAAAATCWTATCCATTATATTAATTAATCAGGTCAAAGTACTAATACAATTTTTCCAAGGTGCTTCAAGGAGACTGCTGGTGAAAAAAAGCACTTTTGCCATTAGACTGGTATTAACAGTGCAGAACCAGTCACACCTTGATATTTCTGACTTCCTGCTGTGGCAGAAGCCATCCTCAAAACTAAATCTGTAATTTGTGTACTGTTGAGGAAGCAACAATGCAATGCAGTTTTACAATTAATGTGTTTCCCCAGCWATCCAGATTGGAATTCAGTGATTCCATACTCCTGCCACCTTTGCTACCTTGACTCAGTCTAGCGTAATAACAACATATGCATTTAAAGTGTTATCTGTCAACTCATATCTCTCAGAAGCAGAAGAACAACTTGGTTTGCTGCAGCCTCACCTCCAAGCAAGGATACAAYGTCCTTCTAGGGGACAGAGCAGAGTCATTATATAACTTCAGCTTGAAGGCTTTCTCATCCCTAATCCTTTCGCCGTAAAACAGGGTAAATGAACACTCAAGAGCTGAGCTATAAATGTTTGCAAGGTCCTCTAATACATAAAAGCAGCTAAGAGTGTTTCAGATCACAAATACGATGGCGGTGATGAAGGAAACTTCTAACGCAGAAATGCTGAAGGTTTGCAGCCTACCATAGCAGAACTGTGCAAATTTAGCAAGACAGGGAAAGAGTCCTCTTTCTGGAGGCCTTACCATCTAAAATGCAAATGGTGAAATTACTAGCCATAGGACACACAGGCAGCCAGTGCTGAAATGCAGATTAAAATTCAGTGCTCTTGGTGCCCAGTTTAATCTATTGCTTTGTCAGAAAGACACATGAGACTGATCCACTCAAATCTGAGCAATGGGACTGATTCAACACAGAAGCCTTTGCTTTGAGGATAATTGCAGAATTGCTTTGTTTTGTCTTCCTATGTAAATCTGCCATATGGGCCTCAAGCTACTGTAATGAGAGAAAAAAGTTGAGGAGTTTGATAATTCTTGGTTTTAGAAAGAGATTAAGGTCTGGCAGCTGGCAYGTATGAAGCAGAAAAATTCAATCTAGCATGCCCAGCTGCACTGTGGAAGTAAGATGAGCCAAGATAGACTATCTGCAGACAGGGGAAGCTTGCTCAAGAATTGCCAAAGTGCTCAGGTACAGAATGTCACATAAAATTAAGAAAAGGGAGCAGCAAAATCAAAGAGCCTTGCAAAAAGGTGGAAGCGGGTTGAGACATGAAAAGCACAATAATGGCTCCTGTAACCAAAATGTGGGTACATAAAAGAAGATTATCTTAGTAAGGAAATTATCTCTTTGAATGACTGTGGATAGTCATGAGGAATTCATTAGATAGTGAAAGGGAACACACTCCATAGCTTTGCTGTCTAAGCAATCTTCACAACTGCACACACTGTACAGTGCTCACAGTATAACTCTTTTTGTGCAGTGATATCTAAGAAATTCAGCAGCAGGTAGAGCTCCAGAAAGGAAGCAAGACCTTTTGATCCTCAAAAAAACTACATTTTACAAGAGAAGACACAACAGACCAGCTAAAGACAAGAGGCCTAATTCACGAACACAAAATCACAATGGGAAGACATAAGAGGCTTGGGATGATGACAATGTTGAAATCATACTTTGACATAATGAAAATATACATATTTAGACATACTTTATGTATTCTGTAAATATGAACATACATATACACATGCACATGTGCACATAGTAAACTAAACTTAGTTTACTTGATTCTAGTCCACATGGTTGTAATGGCCATTGTGCCTGTGCAGCCAACTCTGCTTTACAATACAGTGAAAACAGTAAAATTATATTCTCATACTGTAACTATTATGCCAAGYTCTGAACTCAAATTAAGCCAGAGAACACAAATGGTGATCAAACACAAAGTGTTGCAAACAACGGCATCTTGATCAATTACCAAGGCATTCAGTAATAGAAAACAAGAGCTCTTGACTCACTGCCCACCCAATTGTTAATTTACAATTAAAAAAGGGTTTTACCACATGTAGAACATGGTGCAGAACAAGAGTCAATTTTCATATAAAATAAGGTGATTAGCTTCGTGGCAAAGCCTTTTTCTCAGTAAATTACGAATCTGTTTGGGGTTTTTTAAAACCCTATTTCCTAACTGTTAACTAAGATTCTGTGTTCTATTCTATATTTTTATTTTAGGGAGCAAGACACCATTCGGTGTCATACATTGTTTGGGCAGAAGGTACTACTGTGCTTTCAGAGCTCTAGACAGACAAAATGAAAAACACAGCCAGACCTCAAGCTATTAGCAAACCTTTTGGGTGGTTGTGAGAGTTGTGAGTGCTGCTTTAAACACAACTACTTAAAATTAATTTCAATTCCTAATGAAATGATTGTTGCAACAGAAAGCAATGAAGTACAAAGGTTACTATGACAATATTTATGCTCACACTCAGGGAAAATGCATCTTTAAACTCACAAGGTAATTTTGCCACATAAAAATGGTTTGATGAAAACTTCTAATTTTTGCTTAGTGAAAAAAGAAGCTAATTCTTCAATGGGTATGAAGCCTCTACATTAAAAGTCTGAGCTAACAGTGTAAGGTTCCTAATAGGTTTTACTTGCATTTATTTATTGGTATCACAGATGTGATGCAACTGCACACATTCCACCTGAAAATATCACTACAACTGTTTATGTATTGGCATCTCCCTATAAATTATGATCTTTTAGTAGAATATGCTTTCCCTATGAAGTCAGTTCCTGACTTCAGTTTTTTGGGTTTTCACAGCAAACACTTTCATAACTTGAAAGAGAATACTGTGCCTACAGAGATATATATATATGTATATAAACATGCTAATAGTCAAACACATGCAGATATATACAAAGGCAGAGCACATACACACACACACAACTGGCAAAAGGAATTGGGAAGACGGAGAAAAGATCCCTTTCCCCTGACTGTTTTTGCAATTTGAGTGTTGCCTTTTAAAAGGCACTGCAATATTCATTGATGTGTTTGAACTAATTGCTCCTGACAGAATTTGATCCTTTTCTTTTCTCATATAAGTCCTTCCTGGAACATTATTTCCACTCATATACCTTGCTGACTTTCTCACTTTGAAGAGTTATTAACAACAGCTATTCACCTATAATCCAAATCACTGCTTGCCCAGGAGAAAAATGGAATTGTAGACTATAGAAATTTTAGGAAAGAATGCATTCTAGCCTCAAGGAAGCATGAAGACATAAGAAATATCCATTGCATAGGCTGGAAAAACCAGACCCTGGCTGCACTGCAGATTGAGAGCCCAGGAACTCTGGTGGTTTTGCACAACTAATAAAGCTAGCCAAAAAGTAATTCCTTCTTTTCTGGATTGTCCCAAACAAAAAAGAAACACAAAAAAACCCCCAGTAGGTCATTCAAGATTTCAGTAAATTCCTGATCTCTTAAAGGAATAGACAATTTGGTTGAAACAAAAATTTTCCATTTTGCTGCTCCTTTGTAAATGGTAAAGCTGACTATTTTCCCCCCTCTTAACACAGGGTTAGAGAATATACCTTGCCCTAAAATGAGCACAGTGCTTTTCCACACATCTCATACATATGAAGGTAGATACATAAAGCAAAGCCTTCTAAAGCGAGCTGTAAAATTAAGCGTGTCTCAACTTTTCAGACAATTCGATAAATGGACAAAAAGAGCTTTGAAAACGTCCTTTGATGAAATTTTCAGTAATTGCTGTCTCTGCTGCTCTTTTTGGATGAGTTTCATTCTGTTCTAGAATAATCCATTAAAGTTAGAGGAGGGAAGTGCTGGTTCATTAAACAGCTAAGGAGGTGATAGCACTGAGTTGGAGCTTCCAAATCACGTCTATGTGTCTGTTAAATTGAAAATTCTGTTGCTAAAGCAAAATAGCAATCGTTATAGAGGAGAACAACAAACAGGAAAACATTCTGAGGCTTCGAACCACCTTCCAGAAATGTAAGTAACTCTCTTTTTCTCCTGAAAACTGTCCTGGGAAGGATCTCCACCTGGGCTTAACATTGTATTTCAATTGCTTTGCTTGTAAACACAACCCTGACAGAAGAAAAAAACATTAAGCACTGAAGATACTGAAATTTACAGATTGATTCGCTCTAATGGATCTCCTTTTCAAGAGAAGGTAGAGAAKGGAAAAGCCAGAGTTTGTAAACTTTTTCACACTGGTGTAAAGGAATTTCTTAAGTGTGTTTGCTCCGTTAAGTCTCTGAGGACTAAGCTTTCTCATTATATTGCTTTGTGGGAAGCATCCAGGTGCATGTAGAAAGAATGCAAGATCAGTTCTGATGCTAATATCTGATTATGTTACAGTACTCCAACTCCACAGACATGCTATAGTCTCTACTATTTCCCAGTTGGAATAGTATTAGTGAGAGGAATCACATTACTCAAAAGGTCTTTTGCCATAGAAAAGTTTATGAAACTTCCATAGTTTTTTTGAAATCATTAATAGCCATTTCTCTGCAGATTTATTTTATTCCTTCTACCCACCATCAGAAAACTCCATGGCAAGGCAATAGCTTGCTAAAATTTTGAATTCACTCAACCAGCTCTTTTTTGTACTGCTCATTGTGGGACTACAGCAACAACAAAAGAGAAATGTGACATTCCTTCAGTTTGCTCTATGGCAGCAGACTGTTGGGCTCCCCCTTGTGCTATTCCCACTTGTGTGCCAGGCTGCAGCACACATGAAGCAAACTGTGTGTTYCCCAAGAAGTAAATTCTCAGTGCTGCCCTGGCAAACCATGGGTTTCTCAAAGGTAATGCAGCACATGCTGCATGACTTSTTTGTAGGCAGAGATTACAACACAGACTCAGCAAATGGATTTTGGGATAGGACTATTTCTTATACTCTCATAGCCCTTTGCTCAGTTCAGTTATGAAAGGAATTTTTAAAGTGCATGTAATATTGCAGCAGTCTGCTCCCCACAACTTTTACTGATGCTCTTTGTTGTGGTTTAAACCCTGTCAGCAGCTAAGCCCCACAGAGCTGCTCAYGCATTTCCCCTCGCAGGGATGGGGGAGGAATCGGAAGAGCAGCAGAGAAAACTGTGGGTGGAGATAAAGACAGCTTAATAGTGAAAGCAAAAGCTGTGCACCCAAACAAAGCCAAATGAGGAATTCATTCACCACTTCCATGGGCATGCAGGTGTTCAGCCACCCCCGGGAGAGCAGGGCTCCATCGGTGCATACTGGGGAAGGCAAACAGCACCACACTGAACATCAACCCTCTTCCTTCCTTCCTTCCTCTTCCCCAGGTGTATATGCTCAGCCTGACACCACATATTATGGAATATCCCTTAGGTCAGCTGGGGCCAGCTGGCTTGGCTGTGTCCCTCCCAACTCCCTGTGCACCCCCAGMCCCCTCACTGGTGGGGCGAGGGGCAGAAAAGGCCTTGGCTCTGTGTAAGCCCCRTGCAGCAATAGCAAAACCATCTCTGTGTCATCAACACCAAATCCCAACRTCTCTGTATCATCAACACCAAACCCAGCATACACTTCCTTCTACAAATGTTGACAAGATTATGCCTTTTTGTGTTTGTATAAACCTTGCACAAATTCAGTGACTTCATTCAGAGGAGTTGCCAAACACCTGTATTTCCTCTAGAAAACAGCGGGAGCKACAGAAAAGGAGTTTGTCTTCTGAAAAAAAATTCCCCTCTGCACAATGCAATAGCTGCATCAGTAATGCCAATTGACACTAAACCTCAATGATTTAGGTGCTTAGAGAATCTTTTCTATGCAGGTGGATCAGCAGGAGGCAAAGAAGCCCTCCTACAGTTTTTGTTCTATACCTTCTCCCCATTAGTTACAGCTACTGACACATTTCAGCTCCCAGATCTATAAATAATAATCAAACCCAACATGTAAATGAAAAGGCTGTTCAGGTGCCTTTCCACAARGATGAAATTAAAAATTCTCCATTAAAAAAAAAATACAAAGCTTCTAATCCTCACCACTAACCTAAAGTTAGTAGAAAAGCTTAGTTAACACATGCAGTAATTTTCTTAATCAGCCAGCACTTCAGAAAGACAGATGCTTCTGTTTATGTTGGTCTATTATCAAGTCCTTTGGTGTCTGAATAATTCTTACGCCTATCCTGAAATTTCATTTACATAAATTTCTTCTGTATTATTCTGCCTTTTGTGACAGATAGTACAAGTATTTTTATTTGGTTGGTTGGCTTATCCTTATTGGCCTTGAGAATCACAGTATTTTGTGCATTTCCTGTATCTTTTATCCAACTGTAATGATCAAAAATTAGGAATAATTACACCACGTGTATGAAAATCAAAAGCTGTATAAGAACTAATTCTAGTCTTGAAACTCGTGCAGGAAACCCACTGCTGTATCTGTTTTTTATTTACCAAATGTCATCTGTTAGAGTTTTCCAGAGAGGCTTATGCAAACAATGTAAATCACAGGCTGGCTGAGGCTGCCAGGGRCCTCTGGAGATCATCTGCTCCAGCATTCCACTGAGCACGGCCAACTCAAGCTGGCTGTGCAGGACCATGTCCAGAATGCTTCTGAGTATTGCCAAGCATGAAACCTCCACACCCTCCCTGGGCAGCCTGGGCCAGTGCTCAGTCACCCTCACAGCAACGCATTTCCTGATGCTCAGACAAACATCTGGTTTAGTCTGCCCCTGGCCTCTGGTCCTGCCACTGGGCACCCCTGCACACCTCTCACTCTCCTCCTTGCACCTTCCCTTCAGGTATTTATATACACGGASATTTGCCTCTTCTCCAGGCTTCTCAAATGTCTCAGCCTTTCCTCRTGGGACAGATGCTGCAGTCCCTAAATAACTTTGGTGACCCTTTGCTGTGCTCCCTCCAGCATGTCCCTAGCTCTTGTGCTGAGAAGTCCAGAACTGGATAGAGCACTGGAGGTGGGGCATCACCAGTGCAGAGCAGAGAGGATGGAGCAACTCAGTGCTGTTACTTGTCACACATATCGAAGTCGTGTAATGTTTGAACAGCTGGGGCAGAAATATCAAAGCTCCAACTTTGAAATTATGGATCTGATTTCATCAACATTGCCTAACAACAAAATCCTTAAGGAAAAAAAGAGTGAAAGCAAGACAAATTTTGTTTCATAATATGTGGATTCCATAGGTAAGAGTCTTTCATGTCTGTATTTTTGCGTCATAATTAAAATAATTTACTAGCCCAAATCTCTGTTATTGGTTGAAAGAAAGACTAAGGACTCAATTACTATCCTTAAATGCATTTCAGCATTATTGTGACAGTCTGCAACTAAACAAGATTTTAGAAACTTTGACAGCAATAGCAATGATTTGTTTTTTGACTATGCTCTCTTGACCAACAGGATGCTGAATGCCATCCTTTTCATCTTTTTATGGGGAGATTTTTCTACTATGTTCTAGTCAAAGTGTGAAAAAATGCAAAAATTTTATTAAGAAAAGAACTTAATCTTTTTTCCTGTTCTCCATATCCCATTCTTTTATTGCCCTTACTAAAAATACAACCCACAGCCACTCTTAAGTAAAGCAGTAAATCAGGAGAGCTGTGCAGAATTTAGCTGAGTCTAGATTTAGACAAATCACTCAAGCCAACTTCCAGATTGAACCACCATGACCCTCTTAGTATAATATCAGCTCATTGTGTATCTGCGTTAGCAAAAATCTCAGTTGGCATCCAGCATGCAAGCAATTTTCCCCCTTCCACTGAGTGGCTATTTAAGAAACACAAATGACAATAGAACTCCAATCCATTTCTGTCTATTCTTTGAATCATGAGTAAAGTGAAATAAATATACAGTAGAGTGACTAGGCTGCACAAACAAGATTACACAATGCAAGAGTGGTATCAATGCTCCTTGGCCAGCATTTCTCAAGTGCTCCAAAACAGTTAAAGAACAGGTTTCCAATCTCCCTGAAATCAAGAACTGTCTTCAATTAATAGATTATCAAACCCCAAAATATGGGCTGTAGCTCATGAAATTACCTACTAGCACTATTAATCTAGTAAATAGCTTGCAAGTCTTGTTGCACTGACAGGCTTATGCCAAAATTAACAGACAAAACAAGAACTATTTATTACAGTTATTATTCTCAGGACCAAGTGGGTATTTTGTGACCAAAAATTAACTGAATCAACCCCATTTTCCTCTTCATCTTTCAGAGAGCTATGGATACAGTCATCACTAGCCTACTGCACAATGCTCACTATAAACAGTGGTATTCCACCACATAACAATGGATTCACGAAATATTTGAGCTTAAGGACTCAAACCTGTTGAATTTATTTGTTGATTCTGTTATAGAAGCTAATACAAACTCATGTGTTCCTATCAAGGACCATTATAGCATCACAACTCATAACACACATTTCCATATTCAAAGTATAGAGTACATCCTAGAATCTTGTTTAAAAGGTGCTGTAAACATGTAARACATTGCTACATCGCTCACCAGCCTTCATATTCTACCAGTGCTTAATATTGCCTTCTCTTTATCTCTGCATACAGTACAGAAAATATAAAAGAAACTAATTCCTTCCAGTCTTCAGCTTTAAAAACTAATTCACATTAAAATATGATACTGACTTATAGTAGAACAAGCCAGGTGAAACAAACTGCTCTAGCCAAGCTTTGACAGACAGCTTCAATCAGCCTACTTATCCTCCATGTGGAAGGTGYAATCCAGGCTGCTGCCAGCTGCTTTCCTGAAAGGTTCTTCCTCATTCTCTTAATCAGTATTGCTACAGCAACAACTCATTCAGTAGAAGTCCACTGTCAAACATGTTGAAGACAGATAAGGATATARGAAATGGGCTTCTTGCCTCTATTTGTACCATTCTGCTCCTTCCCAGTCCTGGTAGCACAGAGTAACTACTGTAGTCTGAAACTCAGGCAGAGGCTGCAGAGTTGACTTTGGATCTCCAGAAAAAATTCTACCCCAGTTTGCAACAGCTGGAGACAGGGTGCACAGATGCACCCTGTCTGGGAGCACAGCACCATGCTAGGTAAGGGTCAGGCCACCCAGGAGCCTGTAATTACCAATATAAGCAAGGCGTTCTCTCCTGATCAAAAGGAAGCTGTCACCAGTCCCATAAGGGCCCTACGAGACACATAAGCCTTTGCTTTTATTGTGGGTTTGGTTTTTTTTAATTGTATCACAGAACCTTTTCTGCTCAGATCGTTCCTTTAAAGGACGAAAACCAAACAAGTCCTCAAAAAATGAGCCAAACAAGCCCCCAAACCAAACCAAACAAAACAAAACAAACCACCAAACCTAAACAAAAACAAACCCCCAAAAAACCCCAACAAAAACCAAAATACCCTGGACAACCAGAAAACCAAAGCAACCAAAAAATCTCCCCACAAAAGTAGCTCCCAGCATATAAAATGTATACTGTATAAACTGCAGAGGCTATAAATGTATTCTACAGCACAACAGAGATCAAAGGCTGGTGAAGGAAGTCCAACAGAGCCTGCTTAGAGCTCATGTCAATACTCAGAATTACTCAGAGAAAGCCTAGACACTCCATACTGACACCTCCCATTTTCACAGTAGTACTTKATAGATCTTTACTCTCCCTACAGTCATCCTCTGACATGTTGTCTGCAACTGCCTTCTCCTAAACACATGTAAACATGGCACATATATCAAGTTGTTGGGGATGTGAGCAGCAGTGTGGGATGACATCCCATCAGGGCTCATCMCTGTGACATCCTGGGGACAYYCACCTCCCTGACTCCCACAGTGTGGGTCCTGTGGCCRAGCTCATCACTGCAGAATCCCTCTCTGGTTAATGAGGCTTTTTTTTGGTGATTCATTAAKGGCTTGAGGATGGTTAAGTTACATACCCTAAAATCACCCATTTCTTTCCTCTCTGTATACAAACTGCAAACTTCCCAGGACAGACAGTATCTTTGCACCATGCTAGGCACAAAAGAGCTCTTTGACATGCTGGTAATAAATAACAGTGATGGAGAGTGTCAGCTAGGTACCAAGGAAGCAGTAACAAGCCATACTGACAGCTTGGATAAAAACACCACTAAATCAGAAGACCACATCCTTGTGGCAATGAGTCAAAGCTAACTGGGTGCTCCCTGCTGAACTTCTATGGAGATCAAACTGYGCTGAAAGACACCATGTGAATCAGCCAATAATTCCTCCAAATRCACTTTGGAGAATCCTATCGTCTTTAACCTCCTCACTAACAATTTCTGTCATCTTATTTCCTCAATCATAAGAGTTTTCCTCTCAAAAAMAAAAATTATGGATTCACCTTTTTCTCCCCGAGTAACTTCTGATTGTATGAAATTTTATTTTGCTTCAGAATTTTCTTTCCTTAGAGACAAAGAAACCTTAAAAACACAGCTTTACTGACTTTATAGTATTTTATTTTGCATTTTAATATTTATTTTTTGAAAGATTTTTTCTGGTTTTAGCAAAAATATCTYTTCCAAAGATTTTTTTTTCCCCAACTGTATGATTTCATTAGTACTTGCAAATAAGCTGAAGCATTTAAAGAAGTGAGAGGGTTTTTTTAAGAAATGTAATAATTTATCCTGATAGCAATTATCATCTTTCATTAATGAAATATTTAAGGGTTCTAATGTACAGCTTTAGATGCAATAATCTGTAAAATCCTTAGATGGCATAAATTTGCTTAATGCCACTGAAATAAATGAACCTGCACAATTTTYCACCAGTAAAATCTTGGGATTTAAATTTTTTATAGTGAAGCTTGCTGGTCAACAGCAACAGTTGCTGRAATTAAAGATTCTCTGCATCAGTTCTCCATGGTATCAGAATATAATCAGCAACTCTAAAGCAATATAAAAAGCAGAATCTAAAATAACTGTCAAGGCCTTGCCTTTTTGCATTATTCATAGCAATATCAAAGGTTAGAGTCTAACAAAAAAAAMCACCTAAAGATTACCACTGTAAAACTGTGTCTCATGTGTGCTCTTTCAGCTCTTTCCCATTTTTCATGAATGGAGTATCACGTAATCTTTTAAAACATGTTCAGGGAAATCATAACATAGCTGACTCATATTCTGAGATACACATTTAGTGGCTAGACCTTGTCATAATCTGAAAGACTATGAATGATTGGTCTTCAAGAAGACTTCTTCTGACAAATTCTTAGCATTAACAAGTTTCTTTTTCTAGATCACTTCTGAGCTTTATTCTTGTTCCTTTCAATRTTCTTGAAACCAAAAGGCAACATTGTTTTTGGGTCTTTGGTGGGTCTTGGGTGTTTTCTGTGTGGAGAGGGATGTGTTGGTACAAAATCAGATTTCCCAAGAAGGTAAATCTCCATTCTCCATTCCAATGGATCTTGCAATCACAAATAGCTCTATGWTGTAAAGTAGTCATTAAGCACATGATGTATAGACAGGGCTTTTTTGCTTTGTTTGGGCAGGAGTGGTGAGAGGGGATCACAGGAGGTGCGTGTGGGTGTGTARTTTTCCTGCCATTTGAAATGTCAGTTGGTTCTATTTTTTGTTCTATTTGATGTCCATAGAGCTCTGCTGTTCCACCTGTGGAAACATACACTGTCTAGAGTTCCACTGGTGTTYTGTCCCTTCTTTTCCTGCCTTGTCTGGTTTTCACCATTTTCCTAAATGTACTACAGCCTATGGAACAGAAGGTCTCTCTGCTCTCTTCATTTTATGCCAGGCTTATCACCAGCAGCTTTCATTGTTCTTCCTATTTGTTCCAAGTTTTGTTACTAATCACAGCCAAGATATTCTGTTGTCATGTCACTGGATTCCCTCCTAGCCCTTSAATTTCTCACCTGGATTGAAGACACACACACAAGACTCACTGTGTTGAGTAAACATAAGAGGTTTTTCCTTACCTCATGTTATTGTCCAACTGATCTAAAAAAAATTTTGCCTTCCTTCRTGTTCTGAGGACTCTAACAAATGTATGCAATGTCACACAACAACTTCCAAAAGAGATATTTGGGTCAGGCTTGCAATGCTGAAAGGATGAGCAAACTGTTAAAAAGAGCAGAAGACTCAAGCCTTTCTTTGTGCATTAGTAAGAAATCCTTTGCTGTGTGGGTGGTAAAGCACTGGAGCAGGCTTCCTTGAGCTCTTGTGGATGCCTCACCCCTGGGAGGTTCCAAGGCCAGCTGGGCCAGGGCTTTGAGGAACCTGGTCAAGTGGGAGGTGTCCCTGCCCACGGCAGGGKAAGGGAGGGGTAGYACTAGATWATCTTTGTGGTCCCTTCTAACCCAAACCATTCCATGAGCCTRTGATTGTAGCTGCTCTACCTGCCTGCCTCCCAGAACTTCCAGGTGGCCTTTCAGTCAAGAAATACCACTTTAGCCTGTTTTGTGTATGGTGCAGTCAGAGGGCTGAGTAAAATCAAATCTCAGGCTGTACCTGGCACATTCGTAGCCTGTGACTGAAAGCAGTGGTGAGAACTCCTGCAGTAATCCATTATATCTATCACAGTCTACTGTAACCTATAGTCTGTATTCCATTAGATGTTCAGTTACAAACTATTCCCCTGGACTTTCTACCAAGTGGGGAGATTAAGAAAATGTAATCACAGAATGACCTGAACATGCTGCACAAACTGGGTCCCACTCACTCGCCTACTTTCTGATCTGATAAGGACCTAGAATTCTTTGAAGTTCTGATGAATTTTAAACCCACTAAAGCYCTCTGCTAAGTTTTAAGCCTGACCAACACATGCCCTGGGCACCAGTTGAGACAGGACATTTTGCATACTTTATTTTGCTTTCAGAAATATGACTTCACATACAGAAAAAGCTGAGCACAGTTCCTCTCTGGCTGGGACTTGATTATTCACCACTATCAATAGGAAAATTGTAAACTTCAAGGTTCCATTAAAATTATGCAGGCTCCCCTAAGGAAACGCAGAAAAGTGTCACTACTTTCAAGGAYTACAAAGTTCAGGATATCCTAGTGCTGAGATAAAGCCTGAAGTGGTTTCCTAGAGGCTCACAACAAAGATACTCCCAATTCTGTGTAGCCTCCCCAAGCTGCAGGAGGTAGCTCTGAAGCACCAGGTAAAGCAGCACTCCAAGGCTGTGACATCTTTCACATTAAGGGGCACTGATGAGCAGGTGCAGCAGAAGATCCAAAGCAGAACCCACTACGTAACCCACCAAGCACTGCAGAATCTGAGTCCAGTCAAACTCCCTACTCAATAGTATCTAATCCTAGATCACACAGTATCAATGAATTTCAAATGCTAATATTTTCCCAGCRTGGAGCTGATGAAACAGGCATATTTTAATGAAATGGATGCTGCAATGTTCACACATAAGAGGACTTTCTATTCCTATTGCTCAGAGTTCTGCATRCAAAGAATTTTAATACATATGCATAATGCCCTCCATATTCAACTTCCAGCCAAAATATACTTTAAAAAATTCAATACATACATTTTATTCAAGTGATCTACTCCAGATAATAGAACTGAGGCCAGCAACAGTCCAATTTCAAGTTRGAAAGTGTTATTAGTATTTCTGAACTACCTCAGATAATACATTAAGCTACATTATAAACAACAATTCAGTTATAAAGTTTTATCTTAAATAGGTGTACAGCTTAGTTTTGGATGAAAGATGCTTTGAGGGAAGCAAAGAATTTTATCCATAAGAAGCTGGTGCATGGTACAGCTGTGAGGAGTGAGACTGTCAGTACAACAGCATCTCTCCCTTTGCTATAAAGGACAATTAGAAATAGCAATACTGACTTTGAGTAAGCCCATGGTCCTGTCCCCTCACACTGYGTTGCATGATTACAGAAGACATCTSAAAAATTTCWTGCACTGTCACACARATATTCAAAGTGGCAGAAGACTGTTATGGAAACTGAACATGGGTAAAACATAGCTAAATAATCACCTATTTTCTTACCACTTCAGTGCAGTGGTAAGGATATGAGGYAATGTTGTCATCTTATTGCAAAAGTTCCATACCTTCTTGGTGATTTCTCWTGGGCATCTCCTCACAGCACKGACTCCTTCACAGCACAGCCAACAAACCCCAATCYCTCCTGRCCCAGCTAACCCACCCTTTTATAGCACTCAKCCTCATTGGACACAGCTGTGGCCTGTTAAGGGCAGGCCTGCTCCCAATCTTTGGTAATKAGCMCAGGTGCAACTCCTCAGGGCTGAGATTGCCTTCTGCACTACTCTCTTACATCCTATCCCTCCACAAGGTAAAACCAGTTTTATCATGGTTTTTTCCTAACAACTTACAAGAAAAATTACCAATCACCACACAACTTGCTTTGATACTGTAAAGCTCTGCACATTTGGGCTCCCTTTGACTTTGCAAAGCTTCTTTGAACTAAAAGCAGCATAGCCCTTGAACACAGATGAGAAGCAGACAGTACTTGGTAAGACAGAGAAAACTGTGTTAAGAGTTTGCATTTTTTGTTTCTAGATTTTCAGCCAGAAATAAATGCATTAGCTAGAAAATAATGAGTTGTTATTTCTTCACTTTAACTTCAATCTTGACATTAATTTAATCCATTTTTTCAGCAGTAAAGGTGGAATACATAATCTCCAGAGACCCCCTTGCAACGTCAACTGCTCCACAAGTCTAATTCTCTGGTTTTTAATGAATATTGACATTTTTCAACAGGGGACTATATTTAACTGAAATTGTTAGATTACAGATTTTATACTGAAGAGACAGATAAAAAACAAAAAGAAAGCAGCATTTCCCACCCTGTATTTCTGCAGTCCAGGCAATTTTCTTCTTAATTCTTGGCAAATTATTTTCTACTCATTATTATGCCAGTTTTTCCCCTGCTCAGTACCACTGTGGTTTTGATCACCCTACCACATTTCTTTGATGTTGTCTATTAAAACTGAGATTTTTAAAGATATGTGTCCATATTGCTAAAAAAGGACAAATTTGTTAACTTTGAGCATCAGACTTAAATACCCAAATTGCTAAAAGAGTTGATGGAGCTTCCAAAACCAAATTAGTTATTCTAAATTAATGACATAAGGCATCAGCAAGTAAGCCAGGGCCAGAAAAAGCAATAGGAAGACCTATTCCATCTCCACAAGAGCCTTAGCAATGAGACCCMTTTGAAATGTATTTCCCAGAACAACTTTTTCTTCTCTTTTGTCCAAGTTGTGATTCCTGAGAATTCAAAYCCAAGAGGTTATGTTTAGCCAGGGGACTGAAATGGCACTGCCCCAAAACCATCCACAGCCTGGCTGGGATTCTTAGACTGAAAGCTCTAATGCTTGCTGTGTGGATAAAYACAAAATGAGCATAACATCCTCTATATCAAGTTTCTAACATATGTTTATATTAAACCCTTTTTAGAAAGATATGAATAAAAATAATTTTCTATACCTCAAGTCAACGAAATGCTCAAATAACCTTGCTTATTTTTCAGATATTTAAAAGGAATWTAGCTGTATATCATTTCTACTGATGCCTATTGTCCTTGCAATTAGAAAAAAAAAATCCCTGCACATCATGAATAGCAAAGTTTTCCTGTTATGTTCCTGAAAAGACTTAAAAGGAACCCAAACTTTTGCCGGTTCTGATGAACAGAACTACTCAGGCAAAGCTCAGAACCTTAAACATCACAAGGAATAACAGAACAGACATCTTACAAACATATCTCATCTTTGGTTTCACAGCTGATCTTTGCAGGTGACATAAATGACCAGTGGTAGGTTGAACCATACCTTCTCAGATTTCTTATGTTTCCATGCTGAAGTGCAACACACCCTTTTCCTGCACAGGCTGASCACAGTACATGTATCACAACATGCTCCCCTGAAAACAATCTGGAATAGCTTTACATTACTTCAAATCTCATTTTTTTAATGCTATTTAAAAAATCAAATCCCTCCAAGGTGCCTCATTCAGTAACTTGTTACTACTACTACTTATTAAGTTTCAGATTCAATCTCTTTTTATATCACCACATTCACAGGATATAAGAAAAGAGGCTGGGAATTTAGTTTCAAAGGCTGAAACAGCCTATAATAARTTTTCTTTTGGTAAGAATTCTCTAGAATAACTGGCTGTCTTGTGAGGGCAAAGAAGAGAAAGGCAGRCAATGCAAGGTTGCACATAACTCACAAAGAAAACTCAACAAGCTTAATGTCCATTTTAGTTCTCCCTGAAAGTGCTAAATGATGCTGCTGATATTGAGCACTGGGCTGCTGATACACAAAATGAAGTTCCAGGAAGCCACAATTCTGCCCAAGGTAGCACTGGGATACAAAATGTAGGCAAAAGCAAGAGATGTTATCACACTGCCTCTGATGGTACTGCAGTCAGAACTCAGGGGAAGCTATCTGGAGCAAGGTGACTCGTGCCAGCAGCTTGGTGTTAGTCTTTAACAAGGAACACCAAACATGTTCAGGMAATGACACTCCTTCCTTCAGCTAAACAGCACATACATGAGGGAGACTAGAATAACAGCTTGTGAGATGCACTTCTGGTTTTAGCAGGTTTTTTTCTTCTTTTAAAAACTCCATTCRCTTTCACTAAGTTCCACAGAAGATTTTGCCATTGCCCAGTGCCTTCTAYACTGCCAAAGCACTGTACATGGAGCTAATTGCTTGGCAACCAGAAAGGTCACCTAAGGACTGGGATCCCAAAAGCATGTTCATTTTATTTCTTTAAAATGTGATTAATATGATTGGAAATTTTCCTTTGTAAATTCATCTTAACAGACTTCTTATAGTATAATTCATCATGAATTAATATTAACTGTTTCTCTGAGCTGCTCCAGACATCAGACAAGCTGTTTTCCTTCTGTTCTGAGTCTAACAGACTAGGGAAARCAGTRAWTTACAGGGTTAAAATGCACTGAAASCATTAGTCTGAAGAATTTATCCAKCTACATTATTTCTSCTAATAGTTTTTTKTGCTGCAGAAGTAACAAATTCTATTCTCARTGTGAGCCTCTCTGCTGTTACCTCCTGTCCCTCTCAACTCTGGACACTACCATCCTCAAACTTGCTTTTCAGAGCTGCTTTCATTTTTTACCTCGATAAACTTGCTGAATATGGCAGCACCAGTACGGAAAAAACCTAACAGGAACTCCCATACAAGCTACTAACAACTGCAGYGAAGAAAAAAAGTCCAGACACACAGCAACATTTTGGTGTTAGCTTCTGCACAAACATAAGCAGGGAAAGCATAAATTCCACAGCAACTGAAGAACTTAATTATCCCCAGGCTACATGACAGTGAAGGCTGTTCAGATATCAAATGAAAACTTGGCTGAAAACATGAACTGCAAGCTCTCATCACATTTTCTGTTGTAAGAAAAGTATCCAGCAAAGCTGGGAGCCAATGAAAACTGAAGATTGATGTAAAGAGGTTTATTGATCTAAGTGAAGTGTGAAGATTCATTAATACCCTCCTCATATGATATCTTTGTTTTAAAACAAATTGCTCAATGACAGTTTCATTTAGAGATACAGAATTGCACTAAAACTACATCCCCTACATGAGGTAAGGGATTGAATTTGCCAAGGTTTTCCGTGGCTTTTGCCATTTTGTCAGCCATATCCTTTTGGTATCTACATCTTCAAGTGCTCATGAATATGACTTGGCTCATGAACTCTTCCCCCTCTGCGTGTAATGTGTATGGGTGGAGGGGTTTTATATGAAAGGAGAGGAAATCCCTCAGTGCAGCATCATGGATTTGTTTGACTCTGAAGTAACACCCATTTTGCCATACTGCTTCCTCACAAGACACGCAAAAACGTATCAGAAACTTTAAAAGTTATTTCAGTCATGAACAGCTTTCACAGTATAGTCATGCTTACAGATTTTATAGAACTGCTGTGATCTGACTGCAGAATACATTTTTGATTAATCAGACCCAAGGTTTAATAATGAAACAGCAGGTGGGGTAACTACAAAATTAAAACTCTTAACAGCCTCACAGTAATACAGTCATAAATATAAAAGAGTTGAAAACAGCTCATTTGCATTTTTGAAAAACATTCTTAGCGACTCTGCATTTCTGTTCCAGGAGAGGGCRGTGTTTGCGGCAGCCTGAGGTTCCTCCTGCTGCCTTCCGCGGCTTCCAGGGAAGGCACATCCCGAATCCCATGGCAGAGGGTCACCCCTCCCTGCAGAAGCGGCTCCTGCTTTTCTAGAAGCAGTTTCTGGAACTGTAGGATCTCGTTCAGAGACTGCACACACGCTTTGATCAGCTGCTAAACATCGGGTATTTCCCGTTTGAGGAGAGTATCAGTAAGAAAATGGTAAAAGGCTTGTCATAACCTTGCCATTTGAACAGTCACCTTTTGTTCCCATGAACATCTCTGAGCCAGTTCTGTCCTTTCAATTAGCAGCAGTTCAACATTTGGGATATACAGASTTGTTTGGGKTTTTTTTTAAAGCAATCTCCTCCGTGTATTTTAAGGATTTTGTAAAAAAATTAAAATTAAGTCTGCAAATCCATTCTCACGGTAATTGATACTGCTCAGGCTTAAACTGCCACCAGATTGACATTGTGTAACAGTAACTGACACCAATTAAACCAGGGGCTAAAAAGCTGTGCTAATGAGAACAGAATCAGTCAAGGTATTGCATCAAAGTTTAAGATGTTTTCAAAACAGTGACTTTTTATTTTCCTAGCTGAGGGAAAATTTCTGCTTCGAACAGTGATTGCAGAAACATTTCCAGGTCTAAACTGCTGCACCATAAATGAAGGCACTATGATTTATTCCTAGAATTTGTTCTCTTCTACCTTTTTCTCATTATATAAAATGCCAACCCTGAGAAAAATGCAAACCGAGTCCAGAAAGGACTCTGTTTAATACTTTCCCTTTTAAATAAGAATACCTACTACATATATATAGACACATACATATAAACACCTTCTTCTGAGATCTCCTCATGAACTAATCAACTTTTAATGGAAATTATTATTCAAAACCAAAATAACTAACAGTSTGTCCATAATATGGACAGACTGTTAGTTGTATCCATAGCAGGGCTGAATTGTACATACATCAACTCTTTGCTTTCAGCCTCAGGGTTTTGGGAAAATAAACAAAAGCTTTTGACAGTAAATTGTTTACAACACTGACTTATATAAGACTTAAAAAACTAGRACATTAAACAGATAAGTTTCTTAAAAAAAAACCAGAAGATAACAATTTATTTGCTAAAGAAAGCTAAGTACTAAGAGGAAAACGTACTGAAGCAGAGACAATAAAGGATAATAGAAAAGTTAGGCAGGGTGAAATAACACCCTGAAGAGTGATGAGATTAGAGATAGGAAAGACTTGCCTCTGCTCTTTTTAAGAATTCASAATTGGAACAGAGGCAGCATGGATCAGCTGATTCCATGGAATACAGCAGCAGAGGGAAAGATCAGTTCTTTAGGATATCTCAAGTACCCCTTCCATAATCCAATTAAAAAAAAAACCAAACATCCAAAAGGAAAATAAAACCAAAATGAACTGAAGCAAAACAGAAAACAAAAGGAGCTTCAAATCAAAGGAGCACAAAAACCACAAGCAATAGAACCAACCTATGCATTTTCTGGAATTAAAAGCTAATGATTTMATGTGTTTACATGGCTTGCTGTAATCTCATAAAACTGATGATCGATGGTTGAGTGTGACAAGGGCCTAGACATCCCCTGTCCTGAGTTACGGAAAAGCATGGGAGCAGTTGTCATGCCAGAATATTCCTTTTATGCTATAAGAAGGTTTATGTAAATTGGTAGACTGTGAGTTGCTAAGAATTTTCTCTTAGAAGGGAAGAGGTTGAATTCTTTGCAGACTTATCCTAAAATATTCTTCAGAATTAGAGGGATTGTATAAATGATTGATCAGACCAGCAAATAAAAACAGCCTGTCTCTTCTTTCAAGAGACACAGCCCTTGCATTGACCCTAAGATCCTGCTGGAAGTCCTCATTAACTCTGCCTAGAGCACATGTGTCCCATCAGAATCCTGGTTTGTCTGCCCTCTGCCAT
The DNA here is from genome assembly GCA_014549065.1 of Cardinalis cardinalis. NCBI lineage: Eukaryota > Metazoa > Chordata > Aves > Passeriformes > Cardinalidae > Cardinalis > Cardinalis cardinalis. The sequence continues at coordinate 4,873,676 of JACDOX010000017.1, forward strand.
TTCATCCCAYGACTACTAATTTAGTGAGATTAAACAGATTTCCTCCACCTGCATCGTACCAGTGCACTGACCAATTGCATTGGCCCTGCCAAAGCAGATCCAGCTGTACACAATCCAGAATCTCCCATATAAAAGAAAACAGTTATAAATTCAGATAAAATGGGAGGACCCAAATGATCAGGAAAGGCAGGGATAGTTAATAAAGTTTTTATTATTTTTCTTTAATCGCAACACTCCCACACAGSATAACTGATCCAAGAATCTCTCTAAATATGTCTGTAGGCAGTTAACACCTGTAGTTAGCACAGGTGCAGGTAGTTAACACCTGTATTACCAGTAGGTGCCATGGAAGGGTATGGTTAAGGTCATTAAAGAACAATATGTTGTGTATATATTACACAGGTCTTTACTCAGCTGTTTCATATACTGGGATCAAGAAAGTGGCTTTAAACTAATGTAAGGTAAAACCAGGTTCAGATAGCAAATATCTTCAGSTGGGACTGAGCCTTGTGAAGGAGCAGCTTGTGGTTTGTCATGTGTGCAGCCATGCAAAAGAATCTGCTAACAGAGGTGGAAAACAGAAATGCACCCAATTTTCCCATTTCATGTATTTTTAAGGAACTAAGTTACATCTGAAGGATGTAAAAGGTCCTGCAATAAAGAGGACCAAATGGGTGCAAATCACTAAGTAGGAAAGTTCATTTCATTTTGAAGAATTCTGTTTAGTTCTAATGAGTTCTAGATGTGGAGATGGGAGAAGTGACTGCCAGATGGAATTTATTTCACACTGTCTGAACTCTTTTCCCCAGAGAGCCACAGGATTCTGACTACAAGGGCAAAGAATATTAAGAAATGGAAGGGGTCTCATCTGTCAATTGTATTATACTTATCCAGTGTAACTATTCTGTTTTGCTTTGAACCTGGAACAGAATTCTGAAGGAGTTTTTGTTAAAAAAATATTTTAAAAATAAAAAAGTAAATGTGCATATTCATTCATAGAATAACCAAGATAGATGGCTTTTGAAGGTACAAACCAACCAAAGCCTGATTAGAAATGCCCATGTAATCCATTATTCAGCCTTTATCATTTCACCCTCATTCTTTCAATATTCTTGTATTCTTGAGAGACTTCTTGTATTTTTGTATTCTCTTCAGAGACTCTGAATAACCACAACATTATTGATTSAAAGGATAAGGTGACTCCAAGATGAGGAAACAGGATGTAAACACCAGCTCATTTCATACAAATTATCCATGGGCTGGTAGCTGCCAATTGATTCTGGTTATGCAAGAGTCACTGAGAATAAATCTAAAGCCCCCCTTGGATTTGCATTACTGATGAGCCCCTGAGAAGTTCACCTTTGGTAGAAAAAAATTCAGTCAACTTAAGTGTTTCCTATCCTTTCTAAAGTAACAATCAACCTAATTTGGGAAGCTTCTGACCAGACCTGTCAGAGGGTACAAAAAGATACAGAGCAGCAGTGCCACAGGGGTTTCTGATTTAAAGTGTGAGGAGATGCCACAGGAGAYTGCATAAAATTGCAAAATTGTTGCCTCTTCACAGGAAGAGAGCACTCTGGCATTGAATGACAAAAGTATTTTTTCAAAATAACATAGAGAACCTATTATAGATCTGGAAATTAAATTCAGACCTCCTCAGGCYCTGAATCTGAACCTCTGTTGTTTCACATGTCTGGTATCTTACAGAACTGCACATTTCCAGTGCCTCCAGCTTCCATGTTAAAACAGGGATGTCACTTAGAATAAAAATTTTGAGTACTTCACATTCTATCAATGGCCATTGTCAATAGAGTTCCTTTGTATCCAGATGGATACATCCCCATGAAATACACAGAACATGTTCATGTCACTTCACAAAGACAAACTGTCTTTCTGGCTTCTCCAGAACATAAAAGGTATTTGTCAAAATTACTTAAAACACAACACACACACCATGTTTGGTAACTACTGGCAGGTTTACAYGTCCAAGTGTTACCCTGGCAGTTCTAGCTGGACCACAAGCCCAGAGGAAACAGCTACAGCATTCAAAAATACAGCACTAAACATACTGAGAATGATGTTCCACTTGTTCAGAGGGGGGAAGATAACAGAAATTGTATTTACTTCCCCATAAGTAACTATTGCACTAAGGGTTCTGAGTGCAAAATGAGAGTAAAGATCAAAAAAGATAATTGGCTCAAGACTAACAGCATTTCAATACTGAGCATTGCCAAGGCAACACCACAGCCTTCCAGTCAGGTTCACACTTYATCCTTTGGCTCAACTGGATTTGGCACCACCACTTGCACAAAGGACATAAGAAAAAATGTGCCCGTGACCTTCAAGACCATTAGGTGGCATTTTAAAAGCAGAAAGGCTTCTGTGCATATCACGTTACAGACGCTGTAAAAAGTCCACTACATCTTGCAGCTGAATAGTTAAGCCTAATCACACATTTGACCTTTACAAATATATAAACAGGATGGCAGGAGAGATTATTTTAATCAGATCTGAATGCATATGSGAGCCCAACATGCAAATTATATGGATTATGCAATTATGCTTCTATCTAACATTTCAGCAGAAAGCAACAGATTCCTGTTGCAATTGCCACAAATCACAACAGCACCCAGATTATAATTTAAAACACAGTTTATGAAACACTCAGACTTCCATTGGCTAAAAAAATGAACTATCTCAGATTGACTTTCATRGATGTGACAGCACAGGTCCTACTGCTGTGTGTCAAACAATTTCACAGGCTCACTGATCTTTGTTGCACAGGTAGGGTACATTTGCAATTATTTTTGTTGTAAAATTTCTCCCCATCTCTGGACAGGGTGGGGAGCAGGAGCTCCAAAAAATGGTATAGAAAAAACACACATTCTCAAGACAGTRGAGTGACACGAAGAAAACTTAGAAGAAGTGTTTGTTGAGCTAGCTCGACCATCACAAACCGTGCTCTCAGCCAGCTGGCAGCTCAGGCAAGAGAAGTAAACTTTTAATTACCTTGAGTTAAACTATGTTAGGCTTTTACTTTCATACTTTAATCAGGGCCCTACATGCCTACCTTAATTCCTCCACCATGTTCCTGGAGATGCACCTTCTATATTTTCCTTGTGGTTACTATAATGTGCAGTATTTCCGTGGGATTTCTGAAATTAGCATAAACCACACATTAGCTGTTGTTCCAGACCACATATGCTGATTTTACTGCTTTGCTTCTGCTTTTGATCAAGCTAAACCTAAGTTCACTTTTGACCCTTGCCTCATTTCCTATCCATTTTAATGATCCAATAGCACAAAGCTCAGTAATTATTTTTTTTTGGTCACACAGAAATTAAATTGTTTTCTGTAGCAACAGTGTAAGTGCTACTAATATTCCAGGAGGCACAAATTGGCAATTAAATAGATTTTTATAAAACTGCCATTTTGTTAGATGTAAAGATGGCTAAAAGAATAAGGAGAACTTAATTTCACCTGCAGGATAAGGGAAATGTAACTTAATCACCTTTTTGGTATTTTGTTTGYTTTTATTTACACTTTCCATATTGAAATACTGACTTATTCCAATAGTGGAAGAGGATATGTATTAGCTCTTCACTGTAGATACCATATGCATTGTATCTGAAATAAAATAAAAGGGGTTTAAAAGGATAAAAAGGAAACATACATTACTCAGAGAAAAAGCCATTGATGGATAACTGTTATTGAACCAGAAAGAAATAATGAGGCCATGGCTAGCAAGTGAAAAAGATGGGTTTAAGAGTGAACATTTAAAGACAGTGACACATTGCATCAGGATCCTTCTGTTCTTTTTCTGAGAATGCAAAAGACATAATAAACAAGAAAGGAGGAATTCAAGTATGTGAATCTAAGAAGAAACATGAAGTAAATTGCAGCCTGTGAGATGTGGTCTAATCAGGAAACTGACAGAACTGCTTAACTTCCAGAATAAAGTCTATAGAAAGGATGGATTCCTATAGACAGAAAAGGRTGCAGAGATACATTGCAGAAGGAGGAGCAGCACATGGCAGAAGAAAGGAAAGATATGCATGCTGACTGCAGGAGCACTGCCAATTTGTACTGRATTGAAAGATACATGGTTGGAATATTATAGGAAATTGCTGTAGAGCTCCAGGGCAAGATAAGAAGCCAGACATGGCAATTTAAAGTAGGGGAAAGGCAAGAGTAGCTAGAACAGGGATCAAGAAAGGTTTGGATGACGTACATCCCAGAGAGGATAAAGACTGCAGAATGGATATTGAAAGAAAACATTTTTCCTGTGATTCTGAGGACACGTTCACAGCCACTTCCGGCTTGACATTAAACATGAGCAGAAATCACGAGCTGAGCAAAGAACAGGTAGATGATCAAAACCTGATGAAAGCTAACAGAGTTTGAAGACGTACTTACAAGATGGCACTGCAAATTTATTTCATTCTCTTAAAGCAAATATTTTGGGCATATATAAAGTTGCCAGATCTGCCTCAATCAAATCCCTTTTAGAAAAAAATGCTCAGAATACATTTACATTTCAATTGAATCAGCACTCAGGAATGAAACAAAATAGAGAAAGCTGAGGGCAACCTCAAGAAAAGGAAGAAGAGTTGCAGGGAGTTTCTAGCTCTGGGGAAAAAAAAATCCATGTTCTGTATGTTCTGTCAGTATTGGGAGCTGGGGCCTCAGACACTGGAAGCACCAATGGCAAAGACAGAGGAGACCACAGAACCRTCCTGTTTGTAGGACTGGGGAGCACAGTGGTGTTGGTAGGGGTTGTCCTTTTAMGTATGAGATGCAACCTTTCTCAAAAGGATCACACCTGATTCTGAACTCACTCTGATACCAGAAAGGTGAGCCCTCAGCCTGGGCAGTACAACCCTTATTAGCAGTGTTAATAGTTTGACACTTCTGGATTGATCTATGACCTGACAAGTTATTTGCCTCAGTTTTATTTCAGAAGTTGGACTAACATTTCTTTACTGAGTAGTTTGTCAGGCTTTCATTTTTTTTTCACCTCCCTTCAACCCATTCAGCTAAAATAGGGCAGCCTGGTAATAAGAACTATCAGACAGGGCAAGCACCAGAGAACAAAGCTTCTCCATTTCACTGGATCTACACCATATGTAAACTTCCCAGTTCATATGTGGTAACAAGATTTAGAATGTCTGTTATTTAGTTACTGACAAAAACCATACAGCAGGCCATTTACACAGTCTTATTGTGGTAATATATTGCAATTTTAAGTTTGGACTTTGCTATCAAGGAGCAACAATGTCAAAAATACTTTAATAAAAATAGGGTATATTTATTTTCTTGTCAAAAGAAAGGTTTTTCCTTCACATGTTAGCAAAACATTTGACTTAGTTTTTTCTTGCCTATCATTTTGCAAAGCTATTTAAAAAACTGTCATCTGTGATCAGCATTGATGCTAGTTATATTCTTATGCTACAGTTTAAAAAGAAAAACAAGTCCTCAGTCTGGAACAGTCCACCTACCAAGTTGCCTTGGAATCAGGAATCTTAAAAAGCCTGCAAGTTTCACCTTTCAAGGAGCAATGAGAACAAGTGCCAGAACCCCCTAGTTTGTCATGTGCTGTTGCTTGTCAACCTGCCAGGCAGCTTGCCAAGGCTGAGGCAGGAGAGCCTGCTACAAACCCAGCAGGGGTCTGTCAGAGCCATACCTCAGCTTTGCTGCCATGAAAATGWCTGTGCAAGCCATTCTGATTCCAGCCAGCCAGCGAGTTCTGCCGCACAGAGACTGGTCACTTTAAAAGAATGGGCTATGACTGAAGTTATCCTTTTCTATAATGCCATGAAGAAAGTATTCATGAGAATTTCCCTGGCCAGCCTGACTCAGTTGAAGTCACAGACAAATCTTCTTCCCYAGGTCACCTTTGGATATGGAAACCTGCCCTGCATTGTGTACACAGATCTGTCTCCTGTCTGAGCCAAATATCCTCTTCCTCCATTGTATTTTCCATAGAAGAGGCTCTGAAGGCTATCCACTTAACTCTGAGATTACTAAAACTGCAGGATTCAGTTCTGTAAGAGGTCAGGGCACTGCTGTGAACGATGTACTGAGCTCACTGAGCTACACCAGTAATCATTCCAAGTTGGTCTGAGCCAGGGAATGCACCCTCGTGATGGAAGGCAGCTCAGAGGAGATGGGCAAAAGCAGTGAGCTCAGGGAATAGTGTAAAGAATGAGCATCAGGTATCAGAGCAAGCTGGAGGGCTTGGTGTCACCTTTGGTTTTAGGGGCACTACTGCACCAGTGGGCTGCAGGTCACATATCTCAGCCTTTTCTGAGATAAGTCTCTTTTCACAAACAGAAGAAATTTAATGAAATTAAATGAGACCACCATAGAGCAAGGAGAAGTTGATTTCTAAGTCTAGCAAATAGCACAAAGCCTTGTATTTGAGAAAAAAGGATGTGAAATTTATGAACTAAAACACACTAACTTTTACAAAGAGGCTGTAATGGTGTAAAAATTTTTTCTATACTTCTTAGCTACGACTAAGAAYGTTAAATCTCTGCTATTTGATCAAATTTACAGTTTCAGTACTCCTGAATAGAGCCTCTGTTTTTCCATTACACTAACTAGCATATACCTAAAATGCCAGCATCAGCATTCACCAAAAAAGCATTTCCAAAAAAAAAAAAATTTGAAAACCATAGATTTTTAAGAAGATGAAAACCTATATAGAGATAAATGTTCATAGCAATTCCAAGGATATGTGACAGCATGAAGTGGAGTAGGTTGATGAAGAAACATTGCAATTACAAAASCCTGTAATCTGGAACAGGGATAGCTGATTCCTGTGATGGTGTAATTCTGCTAGTTTTAACATTACATTATGTAGCTATGGTATCTGATTGGGTAATTTACATGGAGTGAGTTGACAGGAATTTTAAAATATCCTTACTGCTTTATATATCTATTAGAAAGGAACATTTCTATTTTACTGTCCATGCAACGAGGCAAGGAATCTTACATCTTGGAGAATATGAATCCAGCAGACAAGAATTTATTACAAAGTACTTGCTACAGAGTAGAGACTCAGGTGAGATTTTTCTTCAAAGTCCACCAAATAATTTATAAATTGGAGAGATTCACTCATTTAAATGCCTACATTTTATTAAACCAGTCCTCAGACTACTCAAGATTTTCTGTTTGTTTAAAACTCTGATCTCCAATTTCCATTTACTTTGGCCTTCCTTTAACACCACTCTAATTCCCTATTTTGTTTTTCCATTGCTGATTCTCCCTCACAATCTGCCAGAGCTTTAATTTTTTTCATTAGAGGCTCCTTCTCTAACACTCCACAGCTCTGCTCCTGACTTWATCTTTGTGCTTTTCTCTAACCAATCTTACATGCATACGGTTTTCACAACTACTTCAAAACCTGCATCTCACAGTTCTATTATCTATTTCTGACTKTCTTCTTCTAAGTAATATTTAGCTTTCCTGTACAGATATCTCCTCCAAGGTACCACAGGCACTTTCAAAGTGTTGATTTCATCTACTTGTGGACAGCTCTGCCTCATGCACTGCTTATATATTCAGCGGGAAATTCAAGCAGAGAMGTTAGGATAGGAAGAATTCTTTTGTCATTTCTCTATCAGCTGTTGCTCAACACCTTAGACAAGATTCCTAGATTTAAAATSAGCCCTATCTAAAGGAACATCTATGCTAGCAAATTAAGTAGTGCCAGGAAAGAGGCCACCATTGAAACTTCTTTTGACTGTTATATTTTTATGTCTCAAATGGTTTTTGCATGTAGCAAATCACACCCCACTAAACAATTCCCTGGAGACAGCAGATAACAAGGATCATTCCCAGAAAAAACATGTCAGTGTGAATTTTGCCCACCTGTTCCTTATGCTGGAGGGTAAAACTGTTCCACAATACAGACATAGTTTTTTCCATGCCAGCTGCCCTCACTGTCTGAAAACGGTCCAAAGCACATCTAATTTAATTGTAGAGATGTAACCAGTAAGGCCACTAGTATTCACTATCAGTCCTGCCATTTTAAATGACTGTGGAGTTTACTCAGGGGCAGGAGAGTGAGAAATACAAGAGTAATTTAGAATAACATAGCTAAGTGGGTCTTTAATTATTGAATGCTCAAGCAATGTCATTTGGGATCAATCAATGGGGGAGTTTGCACTGAACATCACATTAACTTCTCCAAGAGCTTTATCTCCAGTATTAATTTCTTTTATGTAGTTTAACCATTGAAAGTTTATTTTCAGATGTTTACATATGGAACCAGGAGACAGCTACAAAAAGAGCAAACATAACTGATGCATGTGAAGCTTCCTACCTGGACTTTGCAKGGGAATTTAGCATTCATGAGACAGCTGCAGTACATCTTTATTGCTGCTGGCATACTGATAGCACAGTGCTATTTCACACTATTTCACRCAGCACTTCAGCAATCCAGTATTCAGAGAGGTTGCATGGATTTGGGTCAGGACTGTAAATCCTATCTCTCAGGAGTTTCATGCTGAGCAGCTGACATTTCAGCAACTCCCCCCCTTCAGCAACAGAGTTTAAATAATAAGCTCAGCAAACAAACCTTGCAAAACAACAACCCTGTCATTCACTTACTTAGTAAGAACTCTATGAAATACGTAGATCTGATGAGCACACACAGCCTTACAGGCAAACTAAAAGCGCATACAGCAAGAGTTTGACACTCTTGTTCTGAATCAGTAATATGCAGGCRTGAAAAGACCTCAGAGGAATAATATATTCCATGCTGGTTCTGCACAGCAGTTCCACAAGGGTCCAACACTAGACCTAGAAGGGTCAAACYCAGTTATTTACAACCCACTTTGCAATGTTTCAGAAAACTAAGGTTTTCTACAACATCTAGGTTTTGAGTTTTCTGAAGCATTTAAGGCTTCCAAAACATTTTTCCAGTATTTAGTTATATCAATAGCTGTATTGCCAGCTGTGAAAATTGACCCATACCCCATAATCTTCACAGAATCATAGAATTTCTAGGTTGGAGAGACCTTTAAGATCATSGAGTCCAACCCATATTCTAACACCTCAACTAGATCATGGCACCAAGTGCCACATCCAGCCTTGTTTTAACCACATCGAGGGATGGTGACKCCACCACCTCCCTGAGTAGATGATTCCAGTATTTGACCACTYTTTCTGTGAAAAACTTCCTCCTTAATTCCAGCCTGTATCTCCCTTGGCGCAGCTTGAGACTGTGTCCTCTTGTTCTGTCTGKTGTTRCCYRGAGAAAGAGACCGACCCCCAGCYYGCCACAGCCWCCCTTCAGGAAGTTGCAGTATGCAAGACCTGAACTAGGCTGAGAGGAACCCTGGACTCCTTACAGGGCCCTTACTATGATCCTTCTGCTGAATCACATTCAGTCAGTGCAGTACCACCATTTTAAAATTTTGTCAGTAAAGAGAGGCAATTTTTTTCCTTTCCCAAATCTAGGATCTCAAAAGGTATGGTCCCAGTTGCACAAGAATCACAYGCCTGCATTTTATCTTTATAAGGTTTACATACCACACGATTGAAAAAAGAAGCTTATGACAAGAAAGAGGGATCTCTGCTCCTCTCTCATCACAATTAAAAGTTTCATCTTTTGTCCTTACAAAGGTTCTCATGTAATTCTTATTTCCATAACACTAAATAGTTCTCAAGYGATATAACAGAATAAAACTGTCTGTTTACACATCCCATTTAGCCTCATCTTTGCCAAAAATGAAAATCATGACTTCTGACTGCAGAAGAAAAAAGAAAAAAAATAAACAGCTGCTTTTCCTTTGAATATCATTGGCCAATGTCCAAAACCCAGTTTCTGATTCTTCCTCCTCTAGCTGCATCCAAAACCCACTTTCTTATTAATTCAAGAGGCATATGGTGAAAGATTCCTTCAGGAAAGACTATGTGGAGGAGGGTAACCCTGTCTGTTTAGATCCTTCCTTATCTAAACCTTCATGTCAGGTTGAAGTACTGCACTTTTTAAACTRCTTTGGCAACTGAAGCTGAAAAATAAATAGCTAAGGCAATGTGGAAACMGGGTGGACAAGAAATTCCCCATTTTGTACAATTTTCTACCAGTGTAGAGCACACTCTGTATAAAAATCAGCTCTCAGCATTGTGTAGTACCTCACAGGGGACAGTCACAGAAAATGGACACAGAGCTGTATGCAATGGCTCAGGTAAGAATGGGTTGGGACTGCCACCAAAGGTCAGAGGAACTCAGGTGCAAACTTGATGGAACAACAGAGGGAAACTTCACCAGCCTCCCTGGCTGAGGTCCTCTCCATGACAGAGCCCAGCTACTTATGGAGCAAAGCTCCCAATTAGCCCCTTGGAGACTCATGACACACTCTCAAATGAAGTTTTGAAYAACACACTCAGATCCCCATCTTTCAAAAACCTAACACTCTAGATCTTGGCAATGAAACCCACAGGGAAATACCAAGCATAATACTAATTAAAACAGGAAAAACCCAAAGGAACCATCCTAGAAAAAACTGTGGAAAAAATTCATTTTTTTCCAATTGAAAAGAGATTTGCCAAATTAATATAAACTAATTCCATGCAAAGCTTTAACTAGCTTTTGAATTTTTATCATTGCTCACTGATAATCACTTAGTAGAKCAATAAAAGTTACATCTACGACTACCTCTGTCTGAGAAACCCAGATAATTAACAATGGAGTGAACACATCATTTAAATGAAAAACAATGGAAAAAGAATTTTAAAATAATGAACAAGCCTGAGCCTTGGAAAATTGATACTGTTAAGAGTCACCTGAAAGCTGAGGTAACTATACATTATTTACATTAATCAATGACTAAGAACAGAGTTCAAGGAAACCTGCAGAAGAAGTACTTTGTGAGAAAAGGCACCAACAAATAAACATGAGCAGGTTGTTTAAGTGATTAACTCCAAATTTGCACACACCATGAAATAAGGCCCTTTTGGATGGCAGAACCATGAACRGTACCCACACTGTTCTGACAGTTTCAGGTGGTATAACAGCCTAGTATTGACATAACTACCTAGGATGAAAACAAGATGTTTAAGAACATGAATCTACTATTTATTAACAGTTTCCATCAGCAGCTACATAATTAAGATTAAAATAGCCCTCTGAGGGGTYTCTACAACTTTATAGCATAAATAGCTAAAAGAATTTTATGTTTAAACATAGGCTAAAAGCAGGAAGAATTATAATCTGTTTGATTGAATACCTGATCTTCAGTACAGTTATACAAAATGTGGATCTGCTTTAAAGTCCAGCAAGATAGACATGTTCTAAAGAAGCAGCATTCCAGAGATAGGAAACTGTATCAGCAGCTGGAACTAGCCAGGAACAGAAGCATACAGGATAAATCAGCCATGTCCTCAGGCTGCTGATTTTTCARTGAATTAGAGAAAAACTTTCTATTCATACATTTTGGGCTTTGGGCAGCTTGCCATTAAAAACAAAACCAGTGAATCAGTAAAATTTACTTCCCACAATCTGCATGATATTCATGCTGAATCTGTCATGCCAGCTCTCATCAAGCCAGCTCCTCTACCACTGCTGCAGGTGTCAACTTTGTCCATGACTGGCACAACTGAAGACAAACTGGCATTKTTTTCTATCTGTTTTCAACAGAGGATCCACTGATAGACAACAAGAAAAGTATTCAAACAGTAATTAAGTTCTGATTGATTGACTTGCATCAAAAATATGAGAAACCATAAAAGCTTAMCTTAATTTCATATTCCTTTTCTAACCAAATCTCTTTCAGTGCCCCCATTATTCTGAACTCTTTTCAGCATGAAAAACTGAACATGAAGGAAAAATTCCCTTTTGGTCAAAACCCTCCAAGCTGAAACTAGTGCCTCATCCTGTTCCCACTTTCTCCACAGTTTATGTTATTTACGAAGGATCTTCAGCTAGTCATTTACTCACACCGCGCTTGCAACCTTGAGTTTGGGTTTTCTTGGTGTTTTAAATCCATGTAATGCTGACTTCATCATACATACCTAACTAATTATGCAGTCACCYCTGCATAGAAAACAATGTGGCACTTCCATCTCTTGAGATTTTTGAAGGTCTCTGGTAGATGGAATTCCTCCACGTTCCTTTCTGTCTCTTCTACGATTCAGCTTGAAGAAGCAGAACAAAGAGTAAGTGATGTTCTACTTGAGCATTGTTATTCATCCTCTACTGGGTGGAACTCTGCCCACCAACCAACACATTACATTTTCTGTAAGAAATTTTTTAACCTTTATTSCAATAAAAAAGCATTTTTCATTCTTTTCTAAACAACTCGCTGTAGGATCAAAAGATTAAAGATTTTTTTTTCTTTGAAGCTAACATGTAGCAATGAATAAAGACACAACATCTTTAGAAAGGAAATGTGCAGAGAGAGTAAAAGAGTAGAGGTCTTTGCCAAGAATGTCAGTGTGAAGTAAGACTTCAAACATCAGTAAAATTCCAAGTCATATTCTCCTTCCAAAACTTATTACCAAGTATAGTAAGTAGTAAGCAATGAAAATGCTGAGAAATGTCAAAGCTGGATAACACATTTTTGTCTCCCTGTGGGCTTTTATTTTTTTCAATTAAAATCCATTAGAAGACTGGTTCCTAGAAAATAAGATTCAAAAAACAAAGGAAGAACTGCTCTYTTAATCCACTAAATTTATTTCAAAACCTGCTTTAGGCCTGACACAGCTTAGCACAGCAGAACCAGAAGTTTAGAAGTTAGAGGGTTTTGTAAGGTTTTTCAGCATCTGCCTCCATACAATTYAACCTGGTACTGCTATTTAAAGTGGCTCTCAACTCTACTGGCTTTACAATGCACTTACTGTAATAAGAATAATTGCAAGCATCCTCCCACAGTTAGCATTAGAAAATGGAAAATACTCATCCTCATCAATATTTGTACTATATGAGGAGGGAGTTTTTGAATCACTGCCCTTTAAGCTATGCCTATATTCCAAATGTTATTGTCAGACAGAGAGAAAGCAAGCTCACAAGATCTCACTAAAGCCAAGGATTGCTTTAGTATATTATACAAGTTGAATCTAGAAATGCAGCCCATTCCATAAAGCTTGACATCATAATTYCATCAATACTTGACAYCAGAAGACAGAAAAAGTAAATCAAACCYCATGTCTAARGCTAAATATTGAAGAGCATGTCAAATTAAAAAAAAAAAGCTGATTGTAATTGCTTCCATTAAAAAAAAGAATTTTGCAAATGAGCACAGAAAAGTGACTTGTTTTATAATGATCTCGATGAAAATCAGCCAAAGTAGCTTGACTATATTAACCAAATCCATGTAAATGTTACATTGAATAATTTTGCTTGGAAGAAACCAGCAACCTTACAGAGTCCAGCTATTAACCTGACACTGTGAGTCCACCACTAAACCATGTCCCTAAGTGCAACACCAAATCTTTTAATACCTCCAGGGTTTGGGGCCCAACCACTTCCTTGGACAGTCTGTTCCAAGGACTGACAACCCTTTCTGTGAAGAAATTTGTCCTGAAATCCAATCTAAACCTCACCTGTTCCAGCTTGAGGCCGTTTCCTCATCCTGTCATTGTTACCTGGGAGAAGAAATTGATCCCCACCTGCCTAYAGCCTCCTTTCAGGGAGTTGTAGGGAGCTGTAAGGTCCCTCCTGAGCCCCCTTTTCTCCTCAACAACCCAGTTCAGACCCTACACCAGCTTCGTTGCCCTTCTCTGCCCCCCARTCTTAGATGTGCAAGATGAATGGACAGAATTGCTATTTGAAGAAAAACTAGCAGGTATCAAGTGATTAAATATAATAATGTTCATGTTAAATGAGCTACTTTATTAAACTTCATGAATCAAAATAAATTGGCTAGCATAAAAACCTACCAAAAGACCTAATCACTGCATTAGGTTAGTGTGATCACTTAAGAGATCAATCCAGAATTAGAGTAGTAAACTAATGTTTAACAATATTTATTACTTCACTGAGTCCACAGAAAAGTTCAGATGTAGGAATTCMAATCTAACAAATTTGTCATCCTTGTGTGTCCCTTCCAACTTCTGATATTCTGTGATTCTATGAAATTTACCATGAAAATTATTCTGCAGGATCATTGATGACTTAGACCTACTCTGAAACAYGGGACAGTATTTCACAACCCTTTTCTAAACCCACAAGACATCACACACATTCAGCTCTTCTAAGATTGCTTCTTAATAGTAACCTTTTGTTGCAGGTTCCTCTGCAATGCAGTGGAAAGAAAGAGTTRAAAACTTCTCTCTCAGTATCCTGACAATTACCAGAATTATAAGGTGGCTTTGGATGTAAACAACAAGGCTTAATGAAGTAGCTTCCTAAATTCTCCATCTTGTGGAGTTAGAATTTTATTATATCTCCCCCAAAAACCCCACAGATATGAATTTAACAAATTCTCTTTAGAAGCTGTTGTGTTGGGAGTAAGATACTCCAGTGCTGGCTATACTTATTTCCTAACTGCAGYACTACTGAAATGAAAGGAACTGTTAATTCATGGTCTCAGATGAAATTGCAGTGCTTTACATTCCTAAATAATCACCCAGCCTAGAGCAGATAATTTTACCTGTGCAATTCCAATACTGTAATACTGAGACAGCGAGTGCACAGAACTCCTCAGATTTATCTCAGAAATTGTCTTACAGTATCCACATTCATCATTTCATCCCCAGCCTGGATACTAAACTCCTAACAATTTGATCAGCAGAGCTTTTCCTGTCCTAACACAATGGCCTGTTTACACTCATACATACAGTTGCCAAGATACTTATTTTTAATGAACTCCCTTTAATTAAAACACATACATTGGGCATTTTGCTTGCACAAAAACCACTGCACCACTCAGCACCATTTACCTATGGAGTCACAAAAGACAACTCAAGATGCTGCCAGTGATCAMCAATCTCCTGTCTAGAGATGTGCAGGACCCTATTTCATTTCTGTTTATGCTAAATCTGCCTTTCTGGCAGTAGTTACAGTTATCACTCCCTTAAMAGGGTAAATGCTAAAATGTGTATTCATTTTACTATTAGGTTACAGTAATGAAAGGGATTCCTTAAAAATAGCAGCAATTCCCAGAGCTGCTTCTTCACCCCATTATATCAGGTTTATGACTGTAGCATTATTGACATCAAAATGGACAATCAAGACACTACCTTCTTCATCTACCAAGAGCTGCTTTAATTAGAACTCAGTATATTAATAATAATTACCTGGTAATGATGTTCATCACCTATATGCCCTAATTTTCAAAGCAGTGCATACATACCACATGAAGCAATTAATTCTCAGAACAACTTTATGTGACAAGCAAATTCTATCTCCATTTAAAAGACAGGAGAGCTGTAGCTAAATGATACTCCCATGAAACATCAGTTAGAAGATTAGACCATGAATATGACAGTATACTCATGCTTCTATCTTCTGCTAGTACAACACAGCTTTCAAGGTAAGATTTATACAATAACTGTACTAAAAGAGGTATGATTTGCAAGAAAAATAAAACAGAAAATTAACATATAATGTAGCTCAGTATATTATACTTTCAAATAATGTTGGAAACCTTGGGCTATGTTTCAGCCTTTTACACAGCAGAAACAAACCATCACCATGATTTCCCAAGTATTCATTACAATATTCTTTCCCAAAGTGACAAGTTCCATGGAAATCACCACACTGAATTTAGTTTAGTGAATTTAGTTTTCACTCCTTAGTCATTCTAGTATTAGAGACCTGATTTCTAAGCATGTAAGGATTTTTTAAATATCTGAAAAAACCACCAAAATAACTGCTAGAAATTATAAACATCTTCACTACTAGAAATTATAAACTTTTTCTGTGAATCTGTATTGCCTGTGGGACACTTKGATGCTTTTTGGCTCATTTAAAGGGAAGAGTGAAGCTAAGATAACTTAGTTACCATAGCAATACCCTTCCAGGAACAAGACTTTGTTTGAAGTTGTTTCAGGTTCTGCTCTTTTTTTACCAGATGCTCCTCCAGCAGTGCCAGACTGAACAAATTTTGGTTTCGTAAGCGTCAAATATTTGACAGATGCTTCAGTATTTCTACCCTAGAACTGATGGCCCAGTTTAATCTCATCTTCTGCCTCTGTGTACAGGAGGCAAGCAGCTGGGGTTAGCTCTGTTTGTCATGTCTGTACCAYGCAGAAGTAAATGACTCGCTGTCGTTTCTTGGTTCAGGATTGCTGAAACGTTCCAGGTTTCCCACCTGCTTCATTTACAGAGGGATCCCACAGTCATGCAAACCAAGGCAAGGGTTTACAATTTGCTTTTATTTGTTGTCTTTTTTTCACCCCTCTGATTCCAATATTATAAAACATGCTTTAAAGTWGAGCTCTACTATTTGTGCATCTCAAGTTAGCACGAAGGAGTCCAGTGACTCTGAGCTTGAATCTCCTGTGTCARATTCAGGCTTCCATAACCACTAACTCCAGCAATCTGCATTACCAGCTGTGACCATAACTACTTTGTTTTCCTCTGTAGTATTCCAATAMTCTTAAAATATTAAGAAAAATGCTTCTGTGTAGTCCTACTCACTAGGRAAAATAAAAAGAAAAGTAAGCAGGAACCTGGACACAAATTTCTTCCAAACACCTGCTAGCAATGCCAGKCATTTCTTGACATAACTCCTCTTGAACAAATAAGCTGTAGTGTTTGCTTGGCTTTTAGAGAAAAAAGCAGCCACAATCTCTGTACCTTTCTGATCAATTTACCTTTTACTACTTTACCTGGAAGATTATTAAAAAGCAACAGCGCCAACTAAATTATCAAAGTGTGATATAAGCCCTGTTCTTCATGCAGTTACAAACACTGCTGGACAGGCTTTTAACTGCTCTTGTCCATGTGTTAAGCACTTCTAACCCAGCTGTGTGGAGCAAGGTGACTCCAGGATGGGAACTGTACTGAAGACAGGTAACTCTCTTCAAAGGCTTGTTGAGCTTAAGCATAAGGTTATGGCCACAGCTCTTGTATTCCTTGCTTGGAGACTCTGGCTGGAATAGCTCATCTCTCGCAGGAGAACCATGCTCAAGCCTTTGGGAGGCTTTTGCACCACAACCTTTGCAGCTGTGTCCTCTCCTGGCTGAAGTAACCTGAGCTCTAACAAGACTTCAGTCATATATCTATAGCCAAGTACTGCATGACTGGGGCAGGTGCAGTACTAATGATCACMTTAATGAAATACAATGAAGAGATGCTATAGAAAACTCACAATTCATTTAAAAAAACATGTTTTTAATACAAATCCTAATTTATAAATATAAATGTGGCCCACCCCATAAAATGAGAAACAAGACAATGCCAGGTAGGTGACCATTTAAGAGAAACAGTAAGTTGATGGACCCACATCTACAACATCATCCCYGAGTTCTCCAACACTTGCTGTCATCACATTTCCTTCTCTGAATCTTGCTAGAGCAAAACTGCAGTGCCACAACACACCAGAAAACCAATTGTTCAGTAAGTCTGATTTGTGGCAATRCCATCACCTTTCTCACCTCTTATTTTACCATCCTTCTCCAGAGCATTCAAAATGCAAATAATTGAAGARGGAGGAGGAAGGGGGAAATTGGTTATGTGAAGAACAACCAAACTCTTTTTTCTTCAAAATAGGCAAAGGAAACATTTCATTTACACACGGATGGAAGCTTTACAGGGAAGGAAGTTTTTGTGTGTAGGTTTGTTTTGTCCCGTCAGGTAATCTGCACAACAGTTACAGACACTGTGGTAAAGCAAAATAGTTACCCAATGTAAAAATAAACTTCCCTAACACTTTATTCATAATTTTCTTTCTTGCATTGAACCAAGTTTATCACAGCAATTCATAACAGTTGGAAAGTGACTTCATTATTTGAGTCATCAGACAGACCATACAACAAAAAGCAGAAACTTACAAGAAACTTAACAAGAGTTTCTTGTAACTTCACAACTTGTAGCAACAACTCAAACCACAAGAGGAATAGAAAYTAAATCCCAGAAGCAAAGCCAACAGGAAATGTTGGTACGATTATTCACTAGGTGGGCCTCAAAAGAGCCCTCTCCCAAGTCAAATGCACGCCCCAATAAAACACTAGAGATACTCCYAACACTTCTAGGTCAGCACCTCCTTTCCATGCCACTTTAGCTTGGAGCAGTCTCAAGTATGTGTGAAGAGCTGAGTGTCAGCTAAGCAATAACCCATACCTGATAGACTCTGAACAACAGATTGTAGAAGACCTAAAAAGACATTTTATGTATTGCCTAGAGACTTTAAAACACGGTAAGTAGAAGAAACTGCAAGTTGAAGATTAGTTAATGCTATTAAAATGGACAGTCATCCTAAGGGATAGTTTTGCACTGAAATTTTTAGCTAGTTTGTTTCTTTTCCAGCTGAAGCAAGAGCTAGCAAATCCCTGCCTGACATTAGGATAATTGGGACGTAGGAAACTTTCATTAGAATGACAATCCAAGAGYGCTTTGTTAAAATACAAAACTCTATTTGCATTTGCTGCTCATAACAGCATTGAACATAACCCAGATGTTACTTTCATATTCAAAATTTGGAGACTTTGTTTGAAGTAGCCACACATTAGGATAAAAGTTCACAAAACAAACCAAGAAACACAAAGAAAAATCCCCTCGAGCACCTGACAAAACAAAAACTGCTCCTATTTGGAATTCATGCTAGGCAACACTCGCAATGAAATTGGTATGGAGAGCTTGTTAGCCCGGGTACCCAAAACTACTGTTGGTACTGTAGGGAGAACCGAAGCAAGGGAACCGCATGGGCGCTCAAACTGCTGCCATTCCTTCACCGCCCTCGCCCGGGCT